>MNCI01016127.1:69223-205005 GCA_015680685.1 Gnetum montanum | reverse complement strand
TAAGGAATGAAATGAGAAGAACTCTTGGGACTTACGCCCAAGGGAGAATTTCCCAACTGAGAGCCCATGAAGTTGAAAGTTTGTTGGAACAAGTAGCATAAGAAGAGGGTGAGCTACATAAGAGGGAAAGTGCGGAAGAATACAACCGTGATCCCTCCCTTCGCAAGAAGGGAGTAAAATTCTATGATGAGGAGGATGAGTCACCACTCGAAGAGTTGGTGAATCGAAAAACCTTACCAATTCAAAAGTTAATAACCGAGGTATCGGCTAAGGTAGACCAAATGTGGGATTCCTTAGACTCAAGAATAGAAATAGTCTTAAAAATGGTAGAAGAGTCTAAGGTAGAACAAAGTAGTGACAAAGCCCTGCACATAACAAGGGTAAGGGGAAAATTCCTATCTCCGATAAGGCTGTGAATTCTGATTTAGACGATGATAGTGGATGTGAGATCTGCTACTATGACCATCCTAAGGAATTTTTCCCAATTATCTTACATCTGCAAGAGTCTAGGGTGTATGCATTAAATCCAAGACTTAATCAACAGCAAACACCCCGAAGGTTACCTTATCCACAAGGTAACCCAAGACAGTTCCACCAACCCTTAACATATTACCCAAGTAAAATGCCTCCACAGCCTATTGGACAACATCAACAGCGGAAATACCCACAGTCATGGGGGATGCCACTACCAACACATCAGTACCCTTACTGGCAGCCTGATCCTTACGATTATTATGTGCAGCATCTAGTTTCTCCAGGTGAATCTATGGATCACACTACTCCCCAACGTCACTACCAAGTTCGGGAGTACTTCAAGAGAACTCCTTCTCCTTCGGGAGATATCTCACATTCAGCCCATCCTCTAACTCCACCTACACCTCTTCCACCTATATTTCCCATACAACCTATTCCAACAATGCAGGGGGAATTACCTACCCAACCACAGCAACGTAACGCTGCGAGAGCTATGAATATTGAGCATGTAAATATCCAACCGGGTGCTAGTTCTGACAACTATACAAAGAAGAGACCCTTTTTCAAAACTAGGAGCCTAGACAAACTCTCACAACAACAAGTGGTTGGGCACATGTATAGGCCTCTAACCACTAACTCTTCGAGGAACCCTTTAGTCCAACAACTAAGTACGTAAATGGTTATGTTGACACATACTGTAACTAACTGGATAAAGGTGGGCCACCTTCCCAGGAAACTATCTAACCCTGGGAACCCCTTAATTCATTTATAGATCATCAGAAATGCACCACATCAAGCTCTTCTTGACTCAGGGTCCAGAGTCAACCTAATTTTACAAAAGATGTATCAAGCCTACAACCTGCCCCAACTTAAGAAGAGTAACATACAACTGGAGTTGGCTGACCAGTCCATCACCATTCCGTTAGGATTAGTGGAGGACATTATCACCACTGTTTGTGGGTGGTCATACCCAGCCGATTTCTTGGTGATTGAGGTTAGCAACGAAGGGGGCTTTCCCATTATAATGGGAAGGCCATGGCTAAGTACTGTAGACACGTACCTAGGAATCCATGATCTTTCCTTGAAAATTTCTAAGATGAATATTTACGGAAAGATCGAGAAGAGGAAAGTTCCATGCATCACATACAGTGATTCATCGGGTGATGACATGGAGGATATGTCTCCATGTGAGAGGTGTGCCTATGAGAATGAGAAACAAAGATGCCTATATGTAGCAACCACGCAACCAGTAGTAGACACCCTGTGGTTGATAGCCACTCGAAGGAGCAAGAAAATATGCATGGAATGAACTGAGGAGACAACTCATGCCAACAATCATGGCATAGACACGTTGGAACGTGAGCGTCTCCAACTTCCACCCCTCAACTTAAGATCATCAATTGGAAGAAGTTGGGCACTTCTTAGAAATTCTAATAGACACTCATTATTTTGAATCTCTCCCTTACAACTCAGTCATGGGGGAGATGGCCACCTATGCTAATCATATGGGGCCCTCAGTTCTTTTTCAATTTTTTTTTACACATTTTTGTTTTATAACGTTTTTGTTTTACATGTTTTTGTTTTACAAATTTCTTTAAATTTTTCTGTTTTTGTTTTACACCATTGTTATACTTTTCTATTTTGTGTGTGTGTGTGTGTGTGTGCCATCCACCATGTAAGTTCGTCACCCAATAAGTGTTCGGACTAATGGGATGAACTATTTTTCATTGATTGCTAATGTTTGATTTTTACCTTTAAGTTACAATGTTGATACTAAGGTATGTTTCTTTTGATATGGTAGGCAATGAGATCACTTCATCCATCCATCCATCAAGTTCTATGGTTTCTCTTGGCTTGGAAATGTACAGTTCCCTTCTAATAAGAACTTTAACGAACCGGTGACTGGGCATTTCTCAAACTAAGGAAGGACTCAAGGATTGCAAAGGGTGTGACTTCAAGGGAACTTGGTGCTTTTGTATTGGTCATTCACTTGGGTGCTTGGATGTTTTCTTCTTGAGTTTTCTTACCATTCCAGTGTTACCCAATTATCGGAAGTTGAGCCAATAAAAATAAGAAGTCTTTGCATGGTGTGGTTCTCACACAAAAAAAAAAACACAAAACAAAAAAAAATGAAGAAGTTGATAATTCAAAGCACACCCCTTAGAAGAAATAAAATTTTGGCTACAAGCATTGGTTATGGAACCAAAAGTGTTCCCTCTAACTAAGGCCCTTCTCGCTTCCCATTGCCTCCTTTGTTTCATCAGAATGGTGGTGGCTCTTCAGAGATGCATCCTCATTATCCAAGTGGATGGTTTAACCGAATGCATTGATGTGAGGTCACTGGAAGTGGTTGGTTTGAGCCCGAAGTTCGAATGAGAGTTGTCAAGTCACATTAATCATCAAACACACAAGGGGCTGTACACCACCTTGTCCTTGAGATTCCATTCCATTCTCTTCTCTCCTCTCCATCCTTCTCTCCATTGTTCACCTCATTGTCAGTTGTATCATTAGTGTATATATCTTGGTTGATGCATTTTTTTCTTTTCGGTAAATTCTTGTGGTTAAGACTTTAACTCTTATTCCAAAAGACATTCCTAGAGCCTACGGACTCTTTGAATGTGGTTCTGTTAGGGCATTAACGACATGCACCTGCTTTGGGGAGGANCAATGGACTTACACCGAAGCAAGGTATTATTTACTTAATGATTCAATTACCCTTGCTAATTTATGATTGTGTTGTGTGTGAAGATGGTAATCATACAACAATGGAATGGATCTGGAGCTAACATTTGGAATGGAGCAGCGCTGAAGTAGCTATGTAAGGAGCAAGATCGATGGCACACTTATGGATGGATAACGAAGGTGCAATCTTGGTGTTGGCAATAGCAACACTTCTTTCTATCTCTCTCTTTCTCTCAAGCTGCTAACAAAGGCCTGATGTCATTGTAATAAGGTGTTCACCTTTGTTGTCATGAACACTAGTTTTGCCAAGTCTTGTAATAATGATCCATTCACATGTCATCCCATTAGTTCCATTCCCCTCAATAATTCCATACCTTCCTGATATTATTGTAAGGAACTCGGGGATGAGTTTTCATTCAGTCATGGGGGTATGATGAGACACGATATGCACAAGCTGTGATATCGCATCCCCTGTGATATCACGTACGTGATATCGCGTCGTCCCCTGTGATATCGTGTACGCGATATCACGGTCCACCACCAAATCTATAAATAATAGGCATCACTCCCCTCATTTCCATATAGAGGTTATAAGTAGCGAAGCTCTGGTGGATTGATCACCCCAGAGATAGAATAGTTTCCATGTGCCCGTAGTAGGAGTCCCCCAAGTGAACGGTTCTTTATTCGAGCAGCTTTGTACCTAAACGCAAGTTGTGTATGGAAATAAAGACGAGCTTTATGGATAAACCTTGCAATACATGGATAGGTTTATTTAATGTTATTTATTGCTTTCCTAGTAGCCTGGCATGAGTATGAATTGGTTCTGAGAATTGATGAATGTGTACAGCTAGCCAAGGAATCAGATACTCATCGCGATTAGATTCTCTCACCCTTATCTCCTAGAACGTGGGACGAGTACGACTTGATTATGAGCATCTACGGATGTGTACAACTAGTCAAGGAATCAGCTTCTCATCACACTTAGGCTAGTTAGGTGCCTCAATACGACTGCTTCGAGCACGTGCGTTACGTGTGGTAATCCTAGTAACGATTAGCGTTTGGTAGCCACAGTTGCACAGTAAAGGGTTCGTACCGTAAGTGGGAATGGATGCTAACGCTAGTTAATTTAGACTTATGACATTAGTTGGAGTAGTTAGTTCTCTCAACCCTTCACCCCTTAGCATAAGAAATAAACCTGAAAAGACCAAAAAAATCATATACCTTGGACTTACTTAACCATACACCATGACAACAACAAGTAAGTTTGGGAAGACAATGATTAATTAACCCCAAGTGTTTCTTGCGACGTTTAGGCATTTAGTCTGTGGAGTTCGACTGGATCGTGCGTGCTACACTCGTTTCATATGGTTGAGTGTAGGGGTACCTTGCCACTCATCACTTGTGCAATGGCTAGGAAATGGTCACTAATAGTCATGAAAGATGTCTTCCTCATGCCTGAGATGTCTTTTTGAATGTCTTCTATTCTGGGAAGACATCTTTATCTAGGAAAGATGTCTTTTTAAAATATCCATTATAGAAGATGTCTTTGTATGAAGAAAGAAATATTTTGGGAATATGGCCTATATTCTATGAAGATGTCTTTGCTTGAGAAAAGATGTCTGCTATTTCTTGAAGATGTCTTCGCCTATGTTCACTCCAATTTTACCAAGACATCTACTATTTCCTAGAGACATCTTTCTTCAACTTTCTTTGTCCTTTGAATTCATCATTCTTTGTTCACAACCTTGATCTTCCACATGCTTTAATGATGATAAATTTGCTTGTATAGTATTTGATCCTTATCCTCATTCTTCTCCTCTGAGCTCTAGACCAATTTGTTTCTTATGATCTTAGTTTCCCATGTACATAGACCTACAAACACAATAACCACATAACCATGAAAACAACCTTTGAATCCATTTTACTTAATGTTTTGACACACCAAAAGGTCTATATCCCTTATTATTAATGTTGGATTAGAAAGGTGTGAGATTCCCCCCATCTCACTCCCCTTCTTTCCCCCCTTACCATACCTAGCATAAGGGTAGTTGGGAGGCCAGCGTGGGTGAGGCTTAACACTAACATTCCTAGCTATCTATTTTTGGTAAAGGAGTAAACCTCCATTAGCCCCACTTACTAATTATATAAAGTTCTTTATTTTTAGCCATTTTTTGATTCCTTTGACCATTTTTAGTTCCACTTGTTGGGATTTACATTTAATTTTGCCTTTTATAGCCTATTTTAGGCCATTATTAGTACTATAACTATGTCTTTCCAATAATCCATCAAGTTGCCCCTCACCTTCACTAACCAAGGTCCTAGTGAACACGCCATGAGGGTCAATGATCCCAAAGACCTTTCTATCATTGAATGCAAGTAGTCTTTGAGGGTTAGGCAAGAAATTCCTGATTTTATGGCCATAAATGAAGAGTTATATAACTACATTTTTGCCAAAATACAAGCTAGCATGTTGATTCTACATTTGGAAGTAGAAGCCAAAAGGGAGTTCAATTTCATCCACCATAATTATAAGGAGTACATCCCTTCCCTCTATGATAAAGTACCTCTAACTAATATCTATGTAGGTATCATAGCCGAATTGATTGAGATGGAGGAAGAAGATGATAAGCATCGCTTGAAGGAGCAACTAGAAGAGAAGGATATATTTAAGGTAGAATCTATGCCTAAAAACATCCTAGGGGAATTGTTCAAACAATTAATCCCAAAGGCTACTAATCCTTCATCTCATGCCTTTATTTTTTCCATGGGCATGATACCCCCATCTTCCACTCTCTCCTACCCCTCCATGGCTGATGCTACACCAATCATAGTCATGTGTCAAACTCAATCAATGTCACAACCCATGAGCTATAACCAATCAATGTCATTCACTACATAGCCTTGATCTGTACAATAATAAATGGTGGTTTTCACCACCAAAAAGCCACTAACTACTCATGCAAGGCCCATCATGGGACCCTAAGCAACTCAAGGATCACACATTCCCCTTCATCTCATTTTTGCCTTAGGTACTGACATAACATCCTTTTCCTTGTTTGGCCCATAAGCTATGACCATAACACCACTACTCCCTTCTATATTACAATCCATAGTAAGGCCACAAGCCTTACAAAAGACATCAGAGCCATATGTGCAAGCCTCATAGCCAACAGGGCTACCACAAGGCTTGGCTTAGGCCTTCCAGATGATCCAAGATCTGATGGAGAAGAGGCTTAAAGCCTTTACTTCACAAATTATCAAGATTATGGACTTCTACTAGGATGATTCCACTAGTATTATAGTCCCACCCTTAATACTACCTCTTGGTGTCCCTATTCCCTAGTTTAGCAAATACAATATAGAAGGTAATCCCAATGCTTACCTTATTAACTTTCAATCTGAGTGCTTACTCTTACAACCATGGCCTCATACCATCATGAGGATTTTTCCTATGTCCTTGATTGGGAAAGTGCTTGATTGGTAGCACACCTTACCGAGTGGATCCATATCCTCTTTAGAGAATATATAGCCTAGTTTGTTAACTACTTCAAGTATAACTTGAAGCTCGACACCATGCTTGACCAACTCATGAAGGTGAAGTAGGGATCCCTTAAACTTGTATAGAAGTTGACCCAATCATGGAATGATTGCTAGAAAATATACTAGGGCCCATAGCCAAAATCCATATTTTGGCCATATTCAAGGGAATAGTTAACAATTTTATCAAGTTAAAACATTATTATCTTGACCTATAGTTCCTTAGCCAAGCATTTTCCCAAATCAAGAACATAGAGGACACTGCAAAGGCTAGTCATGATCTAGTGTACATAGCATATAGAAATTAACATGCACAAAGGGAAAATAAAAAGAGCCTACAAAAAAATGTGGCTGTAGTAGTAGTAACCATAAAAAAAAGACCACTAACCAAGGGCCAAGGACCAATCCACACAAGGCCCCTACTAATAATGGCCATGATAACCAACCATCAACCTCTAGGGTCACTACATCAACTACCACTAGGCCAAATTTTAAGTGGAAGAACAAAAGCAAATACACTACCTTGTCTTTCAAACCATTTGAGTTGCTAGATCAACTGTTGAAGAGTGGGAATATGCAATAAAAATAGAGGATTGAAACTACTCAAAAAAAGCATGAGTGACTATGCAAAAGAGCTAAGGACCCCATTGGAGCAACAAAAGATGATCCCTAACTTCTTGGTCATGACACAGACTTCTAGTTTGCTCTAAAGGATGACTTGTAGAGGATGAAAGATAGGGGGGAGCTAGTCTTAGATGCTTCCAACCAAGTTTGACCACAAAATGAATCAATGTAGATCTACAAAGACCCATTGAATGCTAATGACAATCCTTACATTATTTTGACATTCAACATTGATGATAATCAGAGATCTACAAGAGAATCATATGTGATATGGGTACCCCCTTACAATGAAGAGGCTTCATCAACTTCCACTAGCTCAAGATCCCCCGTTGTAATAAGATTACCATCACGAATGCCTCTAAGGAAGCCTTTTTTCATGAGGGTACCCCAACCTAATACAATCCAACTAGCCATAACCTAACCCACTACACAATGACCTCTTGTGATGGCTAATGCTACTACCTCTCCCTCACAACCAACAATTAATAATCAAAATACTTCAATAATGAAAAAAAATAAGAATAATAAAAGCCAAGAAAAAAGGGTGACTAATAGATGGAGGCATGACAGGAAGTGGACCTATAAAGCCCACTCCCATATCAAATATACCCATAACCTCCTCTATTCATCCTACTTCAACCAAAAAGCCACAAGAGGATACTAAATCCCATAACAAGAAGAATAAGGAAAAGCCCCAACAACCACAACCTAAAGTTGAAGTTTTCATCTTGGAAAGCATGGATAAAGTGAAGCACAACTGAGGTGATAAGCCCAAGACCAACGATAAAAACTTCCTCAGTGCAATGGATTAAGTCAGATAGTCTCTTAAAAAAAAGAATACAACTTTGAGCCTATATGACCTGACCATGACTTCCAACACACATCATAAGGCATTAGTTAAAATGTTGATATCCATTACTATTAGTAAGGACATCCCTGCTAATGAGAAAGTCATCCATGTAGTGTTGGTCCCTCCACCATCAAGGGAGAAAAAGTCAACATCCTTAGTATTTTGTGATAGTGGAATCAAGGTTAATCCTAGAAATGGTGAAGTAACTAAGACTTATTTATTCATAACCATACATTTAGAGTAATTTAAAATGTATCTTGTTCATGTTGATGATGGAGCTACAACAAATGTCATACCATGAATCATCATTGAATGCTTGGGCTTGACCAAGCAAATACAACCTAAAACAACTACAACTCTCAAATCCTTCAATGGATCAAGGATTTCTATTAATGGTTCTATCTCATTGGACTTTTTGGCAAGAGGGAAATTCCAAAAAATCACCAATTTATTAGTGGTGGAGGAGACATCAAGGTTCAACCTTATCCTAGGAAGACCATGGTTGGCTCAATTATGGGTTATGTCTTTAACCATCCATCAAAAAAGTTACCTTCCTTATGAGGGAGGTGAAATCATCATTCATAATGATAGCATGGTTTTCTTGGTTTTCAACAATGTGAAAATAGATCATGGATCTGACATGGAGCTTCAAGAAGAAGCTTCCAACCATGAAATCCATCTATCCAAGAGGGAACAAAAAGCAAATGATGACAAAGATAGGCAACAGGATGCATTATAGGATGAACTCCCTTTTAACATCATTAGTGATGGTGATGGTGAATATAAGCTTGTGCAAAGTAGACATTATTCATTTCCTAAAATTTCAAAGATTAGGAAGAATCTACATAAGTGAAATGCACATTAACCTTTCCATGCCCTTATAAGTAGATGCACCAATGGCCATGTACCCTAACCTTTTTTTCTTAATTTTCTATACCTTTTTATGTACTTTTCTTTACTCATTATGCATGTAGCCTAAGTTTCTACTTTCATTTGTATTTCTACTTATTTATGACATCCTTTATTTTTCTTTACTTTTACTCATGTTATAAGCATAAAAAAAAGCCTTAGAAACTTTAAAACATAAAATTGTTGGAAAAATATAAGTTTCTTTTCAACCACTATCCACTAAGACTCTAAACTACCGTTATAGTCTGCTAAGACTTTAAACTAACAACATAATCCACCATGGCCTTAAACTGCGAAAAACAATCACATAACATGTCTTGAAATGGTCTAAAATTGGCAAGGTCTACCAAAACAATACAACCTACACCCACGATGGCCTAAAACTAACAGTCATCTCTTTGATAATATTTTTGATTATCCTATTATCACATCACTTAGCCATTTAACTTTATAGCCAAAACCTTCAACATATCCATTTACAACATTTATAACACTAGGACAACAATATATATAGCCAAAAATAAAAACAAAATTTAAAATTTAAATTTAAAGTGTCCATATCATACATATCCATAGCCACATTGTGTGGAAAAAATGTCAAAAAATTAATAACAGCTATCTATAACATAGTCCTGGCTAACAAATAGCCATCAATAGTATAACAAAAATATATCACCAACATGCAAAACTAGGCTAATGGAGGTTGTTGAAGGGCTTCTAGAGGAGGAAGTGGTGGGTTATTCCTGTCCTCATAACTCAAGAGACTAATGTATCCTAATGCCTAAAATACAACAACACATAGCCAGTGAGTAACCAATAGCCAAAACCATAAACAAAAACTAAAAATATAACACATAATATATATCAAACCTATGGGATTTTGGTTCCATAACATTTATGGGTAGATGTAAAAGTCCTTCCTCCAAATGATGGAGAATCTAATCCTCCATCATGTTGACCCAATTAACATCCCCAAGATCAACACTAGAAAGAATGTCAATCTTATCTACTGTAGTCTAAGTATAAGGCTTTTCGATAATAGTAGCCATAGAAGTCTCACCTATAGTAGTGATAATATGAGGAGTAGGGGATTGCTCCATAGTGAGTGTACTCTTAGAAATCTTATAAGCACTCTCTACCTAGATCCCCTGGATGAATAAATCTCTCTTACACTATTCAACTAACTCATCCTTCAGGTAGGCCCCATGATCCACCTTGTACTATGGCTTGTGGACCTTTTGTTTCTTACTACACTCTAGGACCCAAGCATAGTAATATTTCTAATCCTCAACCTTCTAGAAGATGAGGTCCATTTGCATCTATTGATATACCATCTCCCATAAGAGCACTACTTTGTCCTCAAATGATATGCTAGTAGTAGTCCCATGTGATCTCTTTGGTTCACAATTCCGTTGAGTTAGCCACTTGGGCTTCCATAAAGGCCTTGTGGTTTTGGAGATCTCTAATTACCTCCTCCTACCATTAAGTCTTCTTCCTTAAGACCATAACCTATTCCCATAGGTATTTATTGGAAGTCTTTGTCTTCCATGAAGTTTTGGTACACAACATTACTAGATCAATAATAGTCTCGTATAACTTCAAGGGTGCACTAGAGACATCAGAGGGAAGCTTCAACAAGGAGATGATCTCCATGTCTCAACTAGGATCCCACTCCACAGAAGGTACTACATGATGATAAAATACAATCATAAACATAGTATATAACCTAAGATAGCCATAACATAATAGCTATGAAATAGTAAAGCAACTAAAGCATAGAAAACAAAGTTCTTACCTATTTCCAATGCAACTTGGTGCAACCAGTTGATGATGTTATTATCCCTCTCATGCATGAATTCCACCTTGTCTAGGACCTCTACCCATGGTTTGGCATGAAACTTAGGGATAGGGGCCTAAATTGATAACTTAAGAACTACTACAAGCATAATAATCATCAAATTGTTAGAACAAAAACCAAAACCAAACTTAAAATAATAAGATGTAACAATAAGCATTAAGGCATGTGCATACCTAGCTCCTCCTCCTCCTCCTTTGGGATGATTATGGAGGATGTGCTTGATATTTCCTACTAAACAAAACATCTAGATCATTTATATCTATCTAAGTTTGTTGTAGGAGTGCCTCTTCTACATGACTTTGTTCTTCCTTTGCAGAAACTTGGGTTGCTAGGACCTAACACTTGTCTACAACCATAGCACATAAAAACTTAATTAGCATATGAGATCATAATATAACCATAACTCTCTGAATGAAATAAAATAGTCAAAACTTAAATGAAGCATACTTGTGAATACCTACTGTGATGGCTTAAGCTTAAACTTAAGCTCTTTAGGGTAGGTTGGTCTAACGTTTATGATGCTTCCTTCATGGACCTCTTGAATTTCTCCATAGTTATCCCTTTAGCCTCCCTACATCATCATTTGGCCTCTAGGATGCTCGATAGAAATGTGAAAGGCTCCTTGTCATCCATGCTATCAAGGGATTGACACCGCCTACCATCAAGATCCTTGGTGATAATGGATAGTGTATCATCCATCCCCTATGATGGCTTTTGGGCCTATACCATTGGACAAATGTGCTTTATCCAAGGCCTAGAAAGTTTTCTTGGGTCTTGAGCAACCCATTATCCATTCCTCCACATCACAAGAAACTTTTCAAACCTCTTCAAGTAACCTACAAAAAATTTAAAATGCATGTGGATTATGGTATAGGTATCCTCACGGAGTCTAAGGATTTCATCTTGAAGCCCAATAGCCAATGTAGGTACCTAGTTGAACCTAGTGCCATCTATCAAGATCTTCATAAAGGTCCACTTCTATGTGAGGCCTATCGCCTTCCTTTGCAATAATATTTTTGGAAATGCATGACACCTAAACAAAGGATATGTTTTTTTTTCTGCATTAGGGTTCGTAAAGCTATCCATGGAAAATTTGAAATGGCCCATGCTGGTATCAAGCCACTCCAAAAATTCTTCATGATGGAACGATTCCTTTCCTATCCTAGTGGCAATCTTTGCTTCATTAGCAAGGACACTAAACAAGTTGCAAAAGAGGCCCTCATTAATGTCCACAGTAATCTTTACACCTCAAATGGTGGTGTTAAAATAATCAACCTTCTCATTGAAGGATTTGATGATGTTTAGCATCTCTACAACAAGGATGGAAGTGATAGGTGTCATAAACAAATTAAGAAAACCTGCACATGGAATGTTTGCTTGAATGTACCTAGGCATGTATCCCCTCAATCACTCCTATGTTGGTATCACCTCACCAAACCTCAGGATGAGGGTATCTTCATGATGTCCTACAAGTGATAAGGTGACATCAGTAGAGGTGGAAGGTCTTGCAAGAAAACAATCAACATTTAGCAACAACATAAGCACGTTTAACAACTAGTTAAAGTAATAAAACACTTAGAATTTTCATAACCATAAAACATTAAAAGTAATAGCCTTTATGTTTACCTTTCTTCTTATTCTTTGGTGTAGTTTTAGTAGAGGTACTATCTATCGGGGTCTAATCCAAGAAACTCTTGGAGCCCACCCAATAGCTATGTATTATTCTCTCATCCACACACTTCTTGTAGAAAAGGTTAAATCTGCTAGTGTATGCATTAAAGTCTCCTCTTAACTATTGATATGTAATAGTTCTAATCTAGGGGCGCTTTGTAAACACATCTAGGGAAATTTAAGCCACCACCAAGGTTTGATCATTTGTAATAAAGAATTTATCATTAATCCTATACATACAAAAATTTCACAAAATTGATGAAGGTAGGAAAGGTAGTTTAGCAATAAAGCCAAAAAAAACATAAAAGTACTACAACAACCATGCCTACCCTTGTAGACAATGCATGGTGCTAGGTGAGTTCTAGAATAATGTGTGAGCTCTATGTGCCACCATCAGAGTATTATTAGAACTATACTAACTATACTTTGGCATGGTCCAAATCTCTATAAGGAAGCATGGGCTAATCACATCTAACATTTCCCCTATTTTGTTAGGAGGTAGATTGTCAGTAATAAATCTAGCAATTAGGTTGGATGTTCAAGGTAGCAGTGACTCCACTATAGCCCTAGCCATATCCATGGAAAAGTGTAACCATAGTATTACACTAAAATTCTGTAGGATGTAGGCAAGGAATTCCCTTGTCTCATGCCCAAACCACAATGATGTGTTCCCCAAAGGCATCTCAAGGAGTTGAATGTTTGCCTTGGGGTGATTAATATGGCATAAGATGCCCACTAACTCCACAATGATGAGTATGGACTTTAGGAAAACCCTACATGAAAAAAAGAAGAAGAACAAAACATTATGACCAATTAGAATTTCTTAACAAGTTTGGAAAAACATCTTATTCATGGGTAAAATTAGCCTTTGTAAAAGGCTCTAAGTTGTTTATTCAAGTTTGCTTAAGAAATTCCACAAACGGCATTAATACAAGCTTTCATAGCCTTTTACTTCATAGGAAAAATTTCATAACCAAAATTATGCTTTAGTTTAAACCATGCATAAACTTAGAAAAAACATTAAAACTTGGAAAAATTATCCATAGTAAAAAGCTTGTTAAAAAAATAGTAAAAGCCTTTACATTTCTTTAAAAAAATTTAAAACATAAGTTCTACATATTTAGCCATCTTCAAAGGTATGGAAGATGATAAGAAAAATCTCTACACATGTTGGTCACATCCATCCCCAAAGGGAAAAAGTGCTACAACCAAAATTTAATCTTATTGACATAGCCATAATTAAAAATTTATTAAAGATTCATCTTAGGTTCAATTTCAGTGATTCCATCATGGAAGAAATTTTGAAATCCTAGGCTTCTTAGCCATGACCATTAAAACCAATAACACATAACCAT
The DNA here is from genome assembly GCA_015680685.1 of Gnetum montanum. NCBI lineage: Eukaryota > Viridiplantae > Streptophyta > Gnetopsida > Gnetales > Gnetaceae > Gnetum > Gnetum montanum. The sequence goes on along the minus strand of MNCI01016127.1, from coordinate 191,045 downwards.
ATCTGCATGAAAGATAGACAAATACTAGCAAAAGTAGTACTCCTCACCATTAACCTTTTTTCACGTAGTGTTGGTAAAAAATTAACTAATTTTTTTTTTATCTTCAAATAGAGTAATTCCAGCACCATTTGAAAGCTCAAATTGGCCCTAAATAACCACACTTAACAAAAATTTAGTACCCTTTTCATTTATTCAAAAAAAAATTATACACATTTGGACAAAAATTTGAAAATGATACAAACCCCCTTTTTGACATAGGTCTAATAAAACATTTATTTAAAATTTTTTTTAAGTACAATTAGAGTGATTCTACCTTTATTAGAAAGCTAAAGCAAAGAATGACCCATATGTACCAAAAATTAGTTAAAACCCTTTCCATTTTTCAAGAAACAATTCATGAACATGAAATTCTAAAAATTGGCATTAAAAACCTAACCATGCGATCATAGGAAAATAGCCATAAATCCATCATTATTAATCCAAATTGAGCAAAATAATAGCCATTGGAAAGATAAAACATAGGGCTAGAAACTGATAACATCAAAGCTTAGAAATATATAGTTTTTTTCTTAATAAAGAATACACAATTTTTCTTGCCTTTATCATGTAAAAAGCTTAAAATTCATAAAGTCTAATTTAATGTAGCCATGAAAGATAGCCAAAAAAAATTGATACCCATTTGAGAAAACATCAAAAAAATGTGGTAGGATTTTGTTAGAACTAAATTTTAATGAACATCAAGGCTTGCATCTAAGAAAAATAGTATGACCCCCAAATTTTTGAAAAAAACCATGAAAACAATCAGGTTAATTTTAAAAATCAAATCTACCAAATCCAAAACAATGAAATGACCATAGATATAGGTAGAAAGAACCAAAAGAAGAGGGAAGATTTCATCAAAATTTTATTTTACCCCCTCTATCATCATAGATCTAAAGAAAACTATCCCACATGTACCAAGAAAAGCATTTAAAATGGCTAGAAACCTAAGCAAAAAATGGCTAGGATTGTCTACCTCGAAGTAGTAATGGATGAGGCCTAGATTGAGATGGGTCTAGGTAGCCTTGATAGATCCCTTGCCTACTCATTTGCCTTCTAAATCCTTGGATTTCAACTCTTTCCCTAATGCTTTTTGGTTGCCATGGTAGGCTCAACACTAGGAATGGTTGGAAACTATGAAGAATAGAGGTTCAATGCTAGTTGTATGGAAGACTGGATGTTTCCATGCTAAAGATGAATGCTCTCTATTGCAAAAATTTCCTTTGAAACTCTTCACCAAAGCCCTATTTGTGTAGAATGACAATTGTGATTGAAACTTGTGAAATTTCATAATAAATACCAAATCAAAACCGTAAACACCCACCTCTAAACCTCACTTGCCCATTTAGTGCAACATAACTCCAAGTGCACTGAAGTGCAAGGTGGAAAAGTTTCTTCCATGCTAAGATTGGTGGAAGTTAGGTTAAGAATTCAAAATTTTAAAATTTTAAGTGATGGACCCCACCAAATTCCAACTTTTGACCTAGAAACTACATCAACACTAAGTTTTTGCCACTTTTGACACTTAAATTGATATTTCAATGTTAACTCCCATGTATTCACACTGGGGATGCGGTGCCTAGCATGGACACATGTCTCCCATTACCTAAAGCCACTAAAACATAACCTTTTAGCCATTTTTAGCAACTAAAACCTACCTTTCCAACCCAAAGCTTCCAAAAGAAGGTTAGGCCTTGCCAAAACTAGATAACTTAGGTTTTCATGCTAGGGTCATACTACCAGCTTGGAACAAGGGGGTTAACATCCTTTCCTACCCCTCATCACCCATCTAGCTTAATTTTGATATCCAAAGCAGGCCCACATGGCCTAGAACTCCTCCAAGCACCCCTAGCAACCTTGGAACCTAACCAAACCTAGTCAAAATTGGTTGAAAAATTGGGATTTAGTAATTTCACACTTGGAAAGGCCTCATCCATGCTAATAATTTCAATCCTAGCATGGATGGATGGGGAAAGAACAAAATTACCTAAATTGACTACCAAGTAGCCATTTATTAAAGCTAGGTACTCCCTCATAGCCTCCAATAGCTTAGATTAACTTGACAACAATTTGATTGTCCATCCATGACATGTTACACACTAGTGAATCCCTCCTCCACACTGCTCAACTTGGATCTAGCATGGAAATCTATGGGCTATGTAAGAAAATCCATGCTATCACCCAAAACAGCCAAATAACCTACCTTGGTTATCCCTAGACCCTACCAAAACCCTCTAGAGCTTCCAAAGACCTCAAACGTAATAAAAAATGGTACAAAACTACCATCTCCCTCTCATTCACACTAGGGCCATCATTCCCAACATGGAAGAATGGAAAAATATAGGTGCCTCAAAACCATAAGATCTTGATACCTAGTATTGATCGTTGACACTAGCAACACCAAAGGCTAACATGCAGGGTTGGCTGGCTATTGAACTAGCCTAGATCTTACTTTCTTAGTTCTTCCATGTTGGGGATTACCTTTTCCATGTTCCCAATGTGGAAACAAGGTGGTTGGAGCTAAGAAGGATAGTGGAGGTCCCAAAATCAAGAAAAAAACCTTAAATTACCTCGTGTTAACACCAGAACATTGACAACCTCTTTGAAATCCAATAGGCTATAAAAAATCAACAAAAATTAGCTACCTAAGGTTCTTCCATGTTGAGGATGACATCCTCTACATTAAGCATTCTAGTATTAGTGTGGATGAAAGGGGCGAAGCCAAAACTACTGATGTTTGCATGTAGTTTGACTTCCAAAAGCAACCTAATCCTTTCGAAAGCCAGTAGACTTTTGAAAGCCTCTTGAAATGAACAAAACTTGTTTCCCTTGGATTCTCCATGCTCAAGATAATTCCATCCATGTTGTGCATGCTAACCCCATTGTGGATGAAAGGGGAAAAGCCTAAAAACCTTCTCATAGCCCTCAAAATGTTTAGATTTTAATCCTAGGCATTAACAATCAACACCGACAACCTTGTGGACACACATGCATAGGAAAAACTAAAAACAATTGGAAAAAAGTAGAGCCCCCTAGTTCCTCCATGTTGGGATCCACCTCTTCCATGCTAGCTAGTGTGGAAGCCAGGGAGAACTTTTGGACTCAAAAATAGTGTTTACATATCCTAAACAGATGCTAGAAAGCCTTTTGTATGTGCTAGGATCTTGTTTGTGCATTCTAGAACCCTCAAGCACACCAAAATTTATCATAAATAGCCAAAAACATTTTCCCCTAATATTCCATGCTAAGAATGATAATTCTAGCATGGAAGAAAGTAGGGGAACAACAAAAACCATTTAATGACCCCTGAAATAACCAAGTTTTCACACTAGGAAATAATAGTCAATACTAGCAACCTTAGAAACATACATGCATGGCGAAAAATGATAGAAAATGGTAAAAATTAAGGTCCCTCAATTCTTCCATGTTGGGATTCATCTCTTCCATGTTGGCTAGTATGGAAGTAATGGGGAACATTATGGGAACTAAAAAATAACCTTTGAAGACATTAAATAGACACCTTACATCCCTACATGAATCCTAAGACCAGTTTTACATTGTCTAGAGCCATCAAACCCTATAAAAGTGAGTTCAAATAATCAAAAAGCTATTCCCCCTAGTCTTCCACACTTAGCATACAATCCCTAGTGTTTAAAAATGGTGGAAAGTGAAAAAAAACACTTATCAATAATTAAAACTACCAAATTTTAACCTTAAACCCAAGTTTTTGACCCTAGTGACCATGGGACATGACATGCATAGTCGATTGTAACTTGAATTCACCTAGATCTAGGATTCTTACTCCATACATTTTAGAGAGGACCCCTTGCACACTAGGTATGGTAAAAACAAGGGGAAAAAGCTACTTTTCCATTTTTAGTGGCAAGATGAAATTCCCGAAAGTTAGAGATTTATGTCAAAAAATTCTAGGACCTCATAGCCTCAAGATCTTGCTCATTTAACCTAATTTTAACCTTCAAAACTCATTCCTTGTAATCCTCCATGCTAGTGTAGCTTCTCTAGTGTGGAAACAAGGGATAAGACCATAAGTTCCCTTGAATGACCTTCAAATGTGACCAAAACCAACTAGAAACTTGTAGAATTATGATCTATAGCCATAAAAGCCTAGAAACCTAGTTAGCATGCTCTCAAACGATCCTCCATCAATGGAAAAAGTGTTCCCCCATTCTTCCATGCTAGTAGTACTATGCTTAGCATGGAAGAATGGAGGGAAGTCATTTCAACATGTTTTAACACTCAAAACTCACTCAAATGGTCTCAAAATGAATCTAGAGGATACAAAACTCCTAGATTTAGGTTTTGGTTGCTTGTTTGACCATGTTTGATCCTATTTTGACAAATATTTTGATTCTCCACACTCAAACCCATTTCTTCCATGTTGGCCAAGGTAGAAATAAGGGGGGAAGGCTACACAACATGCTTTTTATCCTTTATAGAGCTTTACAGTATTCAATTATGATACATCTAGCCATATGCTACCTTGGGGAGGCTCTAGGACCTTAATTTTAAACCTATAGGTGCCTTAAAACCTACTTCCTTGGTTTCCAATGTAAGGATCACTACTTCCATGTTGGTCAACATGGAAACAAAGGGGCTTAGCATGGAAGCTTCAAAACTCTCAACTATCATATCCAAATAGCCCAAAAATAGTTTTGATTGATCTTGAAACTTACCTAATAGCCTTGTAGCACTGAACCATGGCTTGTTAAGGCCTAAAACTGGTAAAATAAAATCCCTTTTGAACTTTGTTAGCTAAGTTTCATCATATGTAAACTATTTTTCTTAATTTGTTCTTATTACATGATGTTTCAACTTGTTTTTAACCTTCTGTTGCATTGTTAACCCTGTCAACCTTCTAGTGGCCTTTATGTAGCCTTATGATGTCCTTATTTATCTTATTCTAGCTTTATTTATTTTTTTTAGCCTTTGATTAATATTAAATAGTGAGATTTGACCTTCCTTGGTCACTATTTGACATCATGTGACCATGGAAAACTAAGGCTTTAAATTGGCATTATAGTCCACGAAGACTCTACACTAGCATTATGATCCACAAAGGCCTAAAACTAGCAAAATTATAATCCTTGTTGACCATTCATAGCTTTATTTATCATACTTTCCTTTGTTCAACCTTGGTCTAACTTTTATTTAGCCATTATTACTCTTTGTTTGCTTGTTTTTACCCTATTTATATCCTTGGTTGAATTTGTTTGCATTAGAATAGCATAAATTTGCATAATTTTATAGAATTTTAGAATTACTCATTCAATTTTTCCTATGTGCCACTTAATATGCTTTTGGTTGACATGTAGGATCAAAGTATGAGTACCTAGGAGCAAATCAATTTACCTTTAAGGCTAAGTGGATCTCATGGTGATGTAGAATAGCATATTGACCCTTATGGAAAGACCACAAAAATTTTGGCCTAGCACTTTTAGACAAGATTCAAGTTAAGTCATGCAGCTGCCCATGCATGAGTACAACATGACCAAACTTGGACGCCTTCAAAATAGCCCCTGATGGTTCACAATTCAATAGACAAGGTCCTCCTGGGGCCCACAAGTGACTGCACCAACTTTCGGCATACAGAACCAAAAGTTTTGGGCTCAAAATGCTTGGTTTTGGCTAAGTACACTTTGGCTACATTTTCATACGTTTCACAGCGTATGGATCAACATCACCAACTTTTGGAGCCCCAAAATTAAGTCAAAAAAGGCCAAAATAAAGCATAAGGACCATCCATGACCTTCACCAAGGCCCCCAGTAGCTCCTAGCCTCTAGAAAATCAAAATTTAGGCATTAAATGAGGTATTTTCAGTTGTTGATGCTGGGGTTACTTTTTCAGACGCTGCACAGCGTAATGCCCAGCGTCATCAACCAAAACAGGGAAAAATGACATCCAAATTAGCCCAAATTTGGCACACAGAATCCTCATGACCCATGGCATGCGAATCCACTCTAAAAATGGGTCTCATAGGTCAAAAATGGGTTCAAAATGCACTATTTTTAGGTCAAACGCTATTAGTCATGCTAGCATGATTCCAGCAGCGTAAACACTTTCATATGTTGGACACCAGACGCTGACGCCAGAATAGGCTGCACACACATCAGAGCCAGATCCATGCATGCTAGAGGCTTTGGCAGCCCAAAAATAGCATATAAATGTAGATCCGGAGGCTAGACACCTAGATCCATGCTTGTACATTAACATTTGTTGCATTTTTGACATTTTTTTCAATGTTTCAAGTTCTTACACTGGCAATTACGCATGCCAGCGTAAGAGATCTTGGACACTGCACTGTACATTGTAACATTTTTTGCATCCAGTCAATGCACACACCTATCACCTGATCCAAATTTTTCTCACCCCACAGCCACTGATCTTGTCCCAGATCCGAATCTCATGCCCAAGATCCTATAAATCTCCTTTTTTTCCACTAGATCAAGGTTCAAAAAATTGGAATCTGACATACTTAGGAGATCTTGGCATCAATTTCATATGTTGGGCTTCATATAGATTGGATGCTGTACACCTGAAATCCAAAACCTACATCTTCCCGGCACCTGCTCTCATCCATCGGGGTGAAACATCTGCTTTGTGACCAAACCGCAACTGCGTTCTGACTGGTGCACATTCTAATTGTTTATCAATACAAATAGTTTGCATTATTGCCCAAATTCTTACAATTTACATTATTCTTCCTGTTCACATTTTTTTTTGTTATCATTATTTATCATTTAAACAGTTTACATTTGTTTTCATTCGTTTACGTTCAGTTTTGCATTTGTCTACGTATAACCCAATGCATCGCAATTGTGTACGTTTAGGGAAGTCCTCGTTTGATCCACATGTAGACCATTCAAGGCACTCTCCCTCTGTTGATTTCTAGCTTGCCCTCAGGCGAAGGTAGGGTCTTACTGTTTCATCTATAGATCTCTCGGTGTCAGTTCATTCCAGCCTCTCATCAACGATTTCGGACGGTATAGTAAAATGGCGCTATAAGGAGGGCCAAACTTGTTTTCTATTTAATCAAAACACTGATCATGTTACCTGTTCAAACACTACCCAAACCAATTGCTAAGACCATGCTGCTATAGTGCTCATGCTACTACAGTGTTCACGCTACTACAGTGTTCATGTTGCTATAATGTTCATGCTGCTACAGTGCTTACACTGCTACAGTGCTCATGCTGTTACAGTGCTTATGCTGCTATAGTGCTCACGTTGCTACAATATCGCTATCGTGTTTTTTCAACAAAAACACACAAAACACATCCGTTTCAAAGCCGAATTGACCATAATTTGCATCTAGGTAAATTTTTAGTGTTCACACGTTGGACACAGACAAATTTTCAATGTTCACACACTGGACACTTAGACAAATTTCCAGCGTTTACACGCTAGACACTTAGATAAATTTTCAGTGTTCACACGCTGGACACTTAGACAAATTGCTAGTGTTCACACGCTGGACACTTAAACAAACTTTCAGTGTTCACATGCTGGACACTTAGATAAATTTTCAGTGTTCACACGTTGGACGCTTAGAAAAATTTTCAGTATTCATACGCTACCTATTGGTCATGCTAACGTTGGTCACGCTGCAGTTGGTCACACTGTAGTTGGTCACTCAGTAGTTGCTCACGTTGCGGTTGCTCACGCTACAGTTCATATGCTATTCGTTTTACACTTAGAAAATTTTTTCACACACTGCCAGGTTCTTACGTTGGACACTTAGAAAATATTTTTACACACTACCAAGTTCTTACACTGGACACCTAGAAAATTTTTTCACATGTTGCTAGGTTCTTATGCTGGACACTTAGAAAATTTTTGACAACTTAAACGTCACACGTTGTAGATTTCACATGCTACAGTTTTGCACATGCTGCACATTGCACACGCTGCATACCGCATAGACTTGACATGCTGCACACTAGTCATGCTGCACACTCAGCCTTGACCATACACTACACATGCTGCACACTTAGCCCAAAACACACTCGGCACTTGTTAGCTAGCCCGTACACTGCCCCGTCACACATCACCATGGAGTCATCATAGAACTCTAACACACGCACCTTTGTAATCCTCACACAGGAATAGTACAACTTTATTTGTGTGAAGATTCAGGCCAACCTTCCCCTTGACACCATAGAAAAGCAAGCGAAATGAAACTTTGAGCGCATATACATGGGGGGTCATGAATTCACTCCCTCAGTATATGACATCATCCCCCTTTCTAAGCCCCACACCGACTCATCTCTTAGCTCCTTCTATCAAGGAGCCAAAACACATGGGGACCCACTGAGGAGCCCCAAAACCAAGACAAGGAAGATGACTTCGCGGCACAATCTGAACATGAGGATTCATATTACATCCTCACTCCCCACGCCTACATGAACCCATCATTCCACCCTCGCATGGGACATACGGCCACTCACCAAGTGTCAACAAGCACACAAGCACCGGTATCCTGACAGAGATTACCCACCTCCATCTCCACCCAGTACATACTGCACGTGCAAACACATGGAGCCCCTTTCATCACTTCAACTCCACACATCTAGGGTGTCACTTCACAATTTCTGGCTAGGCAAGGCACCATACCCCTTGTTCAACAACCCACTCACTTCAATGTGCCACACTTCGCAACCACAACTCTGAACGTTGCTCCACAACAACAAATGACAACTCAACAATCTTCCCAACCAACTAATCTACCTACCACTCAAGAGTGGGCAGAAGAAAAATAATGGATGCAAGCATTAGCTGATGAGGTAAAGCACCTCAAAAATGCCAACACCGGAGTAGTTAAGGTACTGGACTTCTACCACGATGATCTAATTAACTCTTTAGTGCCACCATTAGCTTTACCTAAGGGAATCACACTACCTCAGTTAACCAAGTACAACGGGAAGGGAGATCCAAATACTCACTTAGTCACGTTTCGATTAGAAACTCTATTGCTTCAAGCTTGGCCCCATGCAATCTTGTGCATGTTTGCTATGTTCTTAACGGGCGTAGCCTTAGACTGGTACCGAGCCCTGCCATGTAACTCCATATCCTCTCTTGAGGATCTGTTACACCAGTTCGTTACCAGGTTTAAGTACAACCTGAAGCCTGAAGCAACACTAGACACTTTGATACAGGTGAAACAAGCACCACTTGAGCCTGGGAAAAAGTTCATCCAATGATGGAGTACAGCCCTTAATGAACTTCATGAGCCCATCCCTAAAACATATTTACTTACAATTCTGAAGGGAGCCGTGAATGACTTTGTTAAGTCAAAGCTGTACTACCTAAGTGCTCAAATGTTGAGCCAAGCGTTCACACAAATCAAGAACATAGAATAAGCTACAAAAACCAACAATGATCCCACCTATGTGGCTTACAAAAACAAACATGTTGCCAAGCAAAAGGCAACATCACCAACTATAGCCACAAGCACAAAAACCACAAACACCAGTACCAACCCGACCACAATGACAACGGCCACACTACTGCCCAACTTTCAGCGTAAGGATCACTCTATGTACATGCCACTACATGCCCAACCTTCTAAAATACTAGAGAAACTCCTTAAAGTTGGGCAAATCCAATACAAACACGTAGTAGAGAATGCTCACCATCAACACGATAGGTATTGTGAGCTACTAAGGAACCCCACCTTAGCAGCACCAAACAAGCCCCCGGTTCCATGACATTTCAAGTTAAACCAATTTTGTAACTAACACCGATGCCTGTCATGAGTTACAAGATGATCTACAACCAATGATAGAATGGGGCCAACTGAATGTCAACACCCTAAATCAACCTAGCACAGACGATGCCTCCTATGTCACAAACTCCATTGGCATAGATAGCAAGCCTAAACCTATGTAGCAACCTTTTATGATCCATGCACCTCCAGGAAAGACAAAAATCCCCTCTACCTCCATGAGCAAGAGGCCTCCCATCATCATCAAGGTGCCACATAGAGCACCGAAGACACCTTTTGTGGTCAAAGTACCACCGCAATCATCCGCTAAGACATTAAACTGGCATGATGCATCAACCACAACTGCAAAGAAATCTTTCATCATCAAAGTGCCACAACAAGCTATTCAAACACCAACGACTCCTCCCAAACTACCATTTGTCATAAATGTGCCACCACGCAATGGACCCTCACGTACCTAGAGCCCAACTGTAGGAAATGGCTCAACCTCTTCTCCCTCAAGAGTCAACCCTACCAACAACATGGGTAAGCCTACCAAATGGCAGTAGAAGAGGAAAAATGAACAACGAACAACATCCACAGCCGATGCAAAGGCCACACCAAGCAAGAAACAATCAAACAATGGGGCCCCTGCCCCTAATCTCAAGCAAACTAGGCCCAAGCCCTCTACGCAAGAGGCCCATCCCTCAATCCACATGAAGGAAGCTAAAGCCAACACAATGACCAAAAACACATATTTCGTAGCTTCACTAGCCCAAGTGAAACAAATTCTCAAACAAAAGAATACAACCATAAGCTTGTACGGCCTGGTCATGACATCATTGGCTCATCACAAAGACTTAGCGCAAATGTTAGCATCCATTCCTATTACAAAGGACATACCTGCTAACATGAAATCCATCGGTGCAATGATTTCACAACACACACAACAAGGATTGGGTTCAAACACCTTAGCCTTCCATGATGATGCAGTTAAATGTAACCCCGAATGAGGGGAAGTCATAAGAGGTCCATTGTTGATTAGTGTACATGTTGGGAAATGTACCATTCGTAGAATGCACATTGATGACAGTGCGGCAACAAACATAGCTTTATACTCCGTCATCGATAAACTAGGCATGGCAGATGAGATCATGCAAACAAAAACCACGTGTTTAAAATCCTTCAACGGGTCACATGTCATAGTTAAGGGCACAATCAACTTAGCCTTTATGGTAGGAGAAGAATTCCCCACTAGCACAGATTCACTGTCATAGAAGAGATGCCAAGTTTCAACATGATTCTTGGTAGACCTTGGCTAGCCCAACAATGGGTCATTTCCTCACCGATACATCAAGAAATCTGCCTTCCATACGAAGGTGGAAAAGTCATCATACATGGCGATAAAATTCCCTTTCAAGCCATCCACAACATAGACATGTCACAAGTCTTGAAAGAAGAATCTCTTAATGGAACACCCACAGCAAAAAACACAACACCTAGAGCTAAAAAGCCCAAACGAGTGGTAAAAATCGAAAGCCTCCCAGAGCAACCAAAACCTAGCATGCCTCCTAGACCACATCCAGCTAGGAAACAACCACATAATCAAGGCTCCCCCAAGGCCAAAAACACATCTGATCCCCACCCACTCTTTACCTTTTTTTGTTGTGCATATGTCACCTTAGTTTGCATTGTACTAGCTTACATGTTTGCATGTGGCCCAAAAAGGCCTTAAACTAGCTTGTGGCTCGAAAAGGCCTTAGACTAACACACGGCCCAGAAAGACCCTAAACTACCACTTTTCACATTATTTTATATTTTTCTTGTGCATTTAGGTTCTTTTTTCAGCAGTTACTACTTTAGATTGTGTCCTCTAGTTTCTTCTTTTGTAGGATCACCTAGATGTACATGTATGCATCCACACATCATCCTGGAATCATTACAATAAATTGATACCATAGAGCGGATCTAGCATCATGACCTAAAATGAATACCACAGATCATTTGTAATGACAATAAACTACCACACTCTCATCTAACAGAGTTCGCTAAGACTATAAACTAGCTCGCCTATCCATAGTTCGCCACAACTATAAACTAGCATTGCACTATCCGCTACGATGCTAAATTGGCAATGTCCAGTGGGTTATGACGTAAAACTAATCCATGACAGTTCGCCAAGACTATAAACTGGCAAGCTCATCACTAGCCTACTAAGCTGTTGATGTCATCAAATGCCATATCTTCATCAACCAGCTACATGAATTCATCACATGGACTCTGACACCATTATTGTTGCTCGATTTTGTTTGCCTACGATTGTATGTGGTGTCTCCATCCCATCGGTTGCACCCATGTTTAAAGTGTTAAGCTAACTCACCACACTCATTTTTGTCTTGTCTTCTTGGAGTTGTGTTTGTAGGATGACACCCAGAGGTGTTCATACACAGATGCACTCCATCACGGTGACGAGGTACCACATTGTTCTTGATGCATGTAACCAGGTTAATCAAATCATTCACAAGTACATTTCTAATTCACCGAACATCCCTTATTCCCTATCATGTTCTCTCTACCTTGTTCAGTTACATTTCCTAGATACATCCTAGTCATCCCAAAACGTTGAACACATGGTTGCACACTATAACTCTCCAGGCAGTTACAACACACAACACAACACATGAAATAGATACAAGCACACAAGCACGAGTATAACATTGAAAGAGAGCTCTTTCCAAAATAAAAAAAAAGAAAAAGTTCAGAAAAAAAACAAACAAAAAAATCAAAGAGCAAAATCCCTCACAAGACCCTTGGCACTTCCCATACAAGCCCCAGGCTGGAAGGTACTTGTCTTGGAAGACAACATTTGTTTCTCAAACAATCATGTTGCATCCCACCACGTGGCTTTGGCTATTAGACAATGGGTTCCCTTTGACACTCAGCAAGGGTCCTATTTCTCCAAAGAATGCACCACCTCATCATGTGGCTTTGGTTGTGATAACGTGTTCTCTTAAATAGGATACAAGAGTCTCATTCCTCCAAAGGATGCACATCCCATGTCTTGGTCCCAAGTCCAGTAGATATTGGCTATTGACAAGGACCAACATGATGTGTTCACACAAGAGAATTCCTCTTCCCACAATTAAAGAAAATAATTCCTTCATCAATCCTTGATCTCACAGTTACAAACCTTCTCCCTATACATCTCAAAACCTCATTTCTCAATCCCATGTACTTCTAAACACGATGCGATGACATATGGCCAAGTGCCAAAGAATAATGCTTGATACCCAGTTGCTTGTGGTGTTTTGTACTTCTTTGTTGATGCCTCTTAGGTACATTCTTCCAAGCGTCAACAAAGAATGGCCAATGAATACACCACAAAAATTTTGGCCTAGCACTTTCAGACAAGATTCAAGTTAAGTCATGCAGCTTCCCAAGCATGAGTACAGCATGACCAAACTTGGAGGCCTTCGAAACAGCCCTCGATAGTTCACGACTTAATAGGCAAGGTCCCCCCGGGGCCCATAGGTGACTACACCAACTTATGGCATCTAGAATCAAAATTTTCGGGCTCAAAATGCTTGGTTTTGGCTAAGTACACTTTGGTTACATTTTCATACATTTCACAGCGTAAGGATCAGCGTCACGAACTTTTGGAGCCCTGAAACAGAGTCAGAACAGGTCAAAATTGAGTACAAGGACCCCCCATGACCTTCACCAAGGCCCCCAGTAGCTCTCAGCCTCCAGAAAATTAAAATTTGGGCCTTAAATGAGGTATTTTCAGTTGGTGACACTGGGGTTACTTTTTCAGACGCTGCACAGCGTAATGGCCACCGTCATCAACCAAAACAGGGCCAAAACAACATCCAAATCAACCCAAATTTGGCACACAAAACCATCATGACCCATGGCATGTAGATCCACTTTTAAGATGGGTCTCAAAGGTCAAGAATGGGTTCAAAATGCGCTATTTTTTGGTTAAATGCTGTTAGTCACGCTGGCATGCTTCCAGCAGCATAAACCCAGCATAAACACTTTCATACACTGGACGCTAGACGCTAGACACCAGATGCTAATGCCAGAATAGGCTACTCACACATCAAATCTAGATCCATGCATGCTAGAGGCTTTGGCAGCACAAAATTAGAACAGAACTGCAAATCCAGATGCTAGATACCCAGATCCACACTTGTACATTAACATTTGTTGCATTTTTGACATTTTTTTCAGTGTTTCAAGTTCTTACGCTGGCCATTACGCACGCCAGCATAAGAGATATCAGATGTTGTGCTATACATTGTAACATTTTGTGCATCCAGTCAATGCATACACCTATCACCCGATCTTGATTTTTCTCACCCCACAACCACTGATCTTCTCCCAGATCGGAATCTCATGCCCAAGATCCTATAAATCTCCTTTTTTCCACTAGATCAAGGTTCGAAAAATTGGAATCTGACACACTTAGGAGATTTGGGCATCAATCTCATATGTTGGGCTTCATACAGATTGGATGTTATACACCTGGAATCCAAAACCTGCATCTTCCCAGCACCTGCTCTCATCCATTGGTGCTAAACGTCCACCTTGCGACCAAACCACAACTACGTTCTGATCGGTGCATATTCTAATTGTTTATCAATACAAACAATTTGTATTATTGCCGAGATTTTTAGAGTTTACATTATTGTTCCTGTTCACATTTTTTTTATTTTCATTATTTATCATTTAAATAGTTTACATTCGTTTTCATTTGTTTACGTTCAGTTTTGCATTTGTCTATGTATAACCCAACGCATCGCAGTTGCATACATTCGAGGAAGTCCTCGTTTGATCTACATGTGGACCATTCAAGGCACTTTGCCTCTGTTGATTTCTAGCTTTCCCTCAGGCGAAGACAGGATCTTACTATTTCATCCATAGATCTCTTGGTGTCCATTCATTCCAGCCTCTCACCGACGATTTTAGATGGTACACCTTATTGCCTAGATCTTAAGCCTAAGAATCATATGGCCTGAAAAGCTAGTCAAAACCCTTAACTTAGAGGAAGCTAACATAATCAAAGGCTCTATTGTTGAGGTTCCTATCACAACACACAATGGTGAGGAGGAAACCTTTAAACGAAGTTTCTCATTGGAACCTCAATAGGCTCAAGACATTACCAAGGTCCAACAAAGCAACATTAAGATCTTTTCCTGTTCATATGAAGATATGCCAAGCCTAGACCTATGCTTAGTCTAGAACAACATCATACTTAACACTAGCATTAGATTGGTTAAGAAAAAAGTATGCAAGATACACCTTGGTAATTTGTGATAAGATCTCAAAGCTCTACCAAGCTAGTTTCATTAGGGCTATTGACTATGTAGAATGGATGTCTAACATAATGGTAATCCCTAAGAAAAATGGGAGTACTCATATTTTCATTAATTTCTATGACTTCAATAAAGAAACCATCAAGGATGACTTTCCTTTGCCTAGTATTGATCAACTTATCAATATTATGGTTGGACATGCCTTGTTGTCCTTTATGGATGGGTTCTTTAGGTACAACCAAATTAGAATTAACCAAGAGCACCAACTTAGCATGACCTTCATAACCCCTTGAGGTACCATTTGTTATACAATGATGTCCTTTGGTCTTAAGAATGTAGGAGCAACCAATCAATGAGCCATGACCTATATATTCAATGATTACATGCTAGGTTTGCTCAATGATTACGTAGATGATATAGTTGTTAAGTCCAAAGTGGCCAATGACCATGCTAATGACCTAGACCTTGTGCTTAAATGATGCCTCAAGTATGAGCTTAGGCTCAATCCTAAGAAATGTGTCTTTCTTGTCAAAACTGATAAGATTCCTAGCTTTGTAGTTTTAAAGCATGAATATGTGTCAATCTTGATAAGGTTACAATCATATCTAGATTAGTAGCACCTACGAACCTTAAGGAGCTTTAGGGAATAAAAGGAATATTATACTTTATTCATAGGTTTATCACTAGGATTGTAGATAAATTACAACCCATGAAACACTTGCTTAAGAAAGGGATTCACTATGAGTGGACAACTCAATGCCAAGAGGCCTTTAAAAATCTTAAGAAAGAGTTGGCACAACTACCAATAGTCTATCATCCATAAGAGGGTAAACTATTTTACATCTATCTTTCATCTCCAACATCTCCATTGCTTCTCTACTCTATCAAAATTGTGATGATGGAGTAGAGATGCTAGTATACTACCTTGGCCATGCATTATTTACCCATGAGACCCAATACACTGAAGTGGAGAAGTATTGTCTAGCACTAGTCTTCTCATTGAAGAAGTGGAGATACTACCTCTTCAAAAGCCAAGTCAATGTCATTTGCAAGGACAACATCCTTAGAGCCATAATGACCAACATCTAAAAAAGTAGCTATCTAGCCCCATGGAAATCCATAACCATAGAGTTTGATCTTCATTGCATCTCTCAATCCTTAATGAAAGGTCAAGTTATAGCCGTAAAACTTACAATTTCACCCATCAATGACCAAGTAGCCATAGAGCCTAAGTCCCTTGATGAGCACATTAACACCATTAGCCAAGTTCCTAAGGGTTATGAGTGAGTCATGCACTTTGATCAAGCTTTAATAACACATGGAAACACTACCACTATCATCATAACATTCCTGTCTAGTGAAATCTAATCCTTCACCTATTGTTTTGAGTTTCCATGTACCAACAACATTGTAGAGTATGAGGGTTTTGTCAGAGGGGTGATGGTAGCTCATTACCTAGGAATTAGATGCTTAATGATCAAATGCAATTCACAGGTTGTGGTCAACCAAGTAACTAAGATATATGCATGTAAAGCTAAATACTTATAACCATACTATGACCTAGGGAAGTAATTGTAACAACAATTTGTAGATGTTAATATCTAACACACACCCTGAAATTAGAATGTCATAGCTAATGTAATTGCAATGTTAGCCCTTAGTGTTGCACTAGATGTGTTTAGTAAGTTGTCCACCTAACTGTGAACTGTGCTACTCCCATCACAAAGAATACTAAGGATACCTTTATGGTTGTCATTTATACTACTCCTACCATAGAGTTGTATGATGATATTAAATTTTATCTTATGCATGATGAATCCTCATAAGGCCTCACTATTGATCAAAAGGACATTATATGAAAATGATCAAAGAAGTATGTCATCGTAGGTGATAATACATTATGTCAACAATCCTATTATGGCATACTCCTAAAGTGCCTAGGTAAAAATGAATCCAAAATAGTCCTAGAGCAGGTTCACAAGGGTGTTTGTGAAGGACATATAAGACCTAGAGCTGTGACTACTAAGATTAGATAGTTAGGCTACTATTGGACCCATATGAAAAGTGACTATATGCAGAAGGTTAAGCAATGTAACGTGTCAATGACATAGTAACCTGATATATGTATCATTGATTGAGTTGCACACAACTTAGATCACATGACCATTTTAATGATGGGGGTTGGATATCATTGGATCTATAATGCCTAAGTCTTATAAAGGACATAGCCTCATCATCAATGCAACCAAATACTTTACTAAGTGGGTTGAGGCTATTCTCCTAAGGAAGACTACACCCAACCAAGTTTCCAAGTATATCCTAGACAACATTGTAGCCCATTTTGACATACCAATGACCATAGTTACCAATAATGGACCATAATTAGTAGTTAGGAAATGAAAGAGTTTTGTCACAACCTAAGCATCAAGCATTCTTTTTCATCACCTTATTACCCTTAAGCTAATGAATAAGAAGAAGGAAGCAACAAGGCCATCATTAACTTGCTCAAGAAGATGCTCAACAATAGTAAGCCCAAATGGCATGAGCAACTTGTTCATGCACTATGGGCATATAGAACAATCTATCACATGGCAACTAGTGTGAACCCTCATAGCCTAGTTTATGGTTCTAAAGTTGTTTTACCTCTTGAATTATAGATGTGTTTACGTCAAGTAGCCTTGACCAACTTCATCAATGATGAGTAGAATAAGGAGTTATCGATAGTAGCCTTTGACTCAATTGAAGAGTAACGCATGCAAGTAATTTCTCACATTGAATGCTATCAAGAGAGGCAAAAGTAGTAGCATCACTATAACTTGACTAGGTTTAATATCAAGGAAGGTGACCTAGTCCTCAAAGTCATCTATGAGCATGTAAACAAATATTTAGCCAACTGAGAAGGATCCTTCCTTGTCACCAAAACCTATAGGAATAGTGCATTCAAAATAGCTAACATGCATGAAAATGAGCTATTGAACTTAGTTAATCATTCCTATCTAAAGCCATACTACATATAGCCAACAATCATCAATAAACAAGCCTAATTTCAATAGTCTACTAGGGTCTAAAACTAGTGATACCACCTACTGATACCTTAAAACTAGCACCACGATCAGGTAAGGAGAGCGAACATTGGTGGTGAGCCTATAGTAGTGTTTTGTATTCTTTGTCAATTCCTCTTAAGTTAATCCTCTAAACACCAACAAAGAGGGGCCATTAAAACACTACAAAAATTTGCATGTTATGGTCAATTTTCATCATGTTACTTTCACCCCATGAAACTTGAGGCAAAACTTCAATGTAAATGTGAAGAGTGTAATCCATGAGGGGTAGTCCCACATATTCCATACTTTTGGGGCTAAAAATGCCTCATAAGTGGTCAAAGCATCATTTCCTAAGTGAAAAAGGTAACATAGTACCTATATTTTGTCTTTGAAGGGGGTCAAAGATGTCTTTTGGAAAGCCAAAAATGAAAATTTGATGGGTTTTAGGGGTGCGAGGGGAGGGGGTGGAGGGTATAAACTTTTGTATGCTAGAAAAATTTGTAAGGGGTAAATCTCATCTACCCCTAGCATGGAGGGATAGGGGTTTTCCTCCTTTGCATGGGAATCTTCCCCCCTCCGCCCACCCCCCTCCCTCAAAGTATGGAGATTGCATGCATAGCATGGAAACCTTTCCCCCTCAACATAGAACTTTCCCCTAGCATGGAGGCTCCTCCCTCAGCATGAAAACTACATGCCCCTATCATGGAAGCTACAAAAGCCAAATTTCATCACTCCATGCACTTTAACATTGATCAACCACTTCAGTAACCATGGTAAAAGGCTTAGTGTGGAAGATCATCTCCAATGTAGAAGGTATTCCCATTACTATTTATAGTAAATGGAATGGCCATGTGCATTTAGAACTTACTATATATGGTAATCACCCAAATTTGGGCACCCATCTCACCTGTACGAGGCAACATTTTTTAGCAATTTGATAGCCATTTTGCAGCAATTGTGTAGCCAAATTATAGCAATTTTTCACCACCATTCATGGGCTAAACCTAAAAAACCAATCTTAAACCTAAAAAACCAATATTAAACACAATTTATAGGTTAGAAAAACTTTTGTAATTACACACATTTTACAAATCAATACCATTGGCATTTGTTCCAAAATCTTTGGCCATTTGAGACTTTGGGCATTTGTAACCATTTAAGAGCCCTTGCAAACTCCCATGCTTACATTCTCTTGAGCCCTAGTGTGAAATAATTGTAGCCTTTACAACCCCCTTGAGACTTGTGGATTTTTTGTGTTAAGACTAAATTTCTAGGATCCTCAAACCCTAGTGTGGAGAAATTTGGTAGCCAAATTTTTTACTTTTTCAACCTCCCAATAGTAATCTAAATTGTAGATCTAAAATTTGCAGTAGAGGAGGTTTGAAATCATCAAGAGTGACTTAGCATTAGAATCATGGAGTAGATCACATAGGCTTCAATTGGCTTTGAACTCCTATCCCAGTGAACCCTCCTTTGCTCTCTCATTGGAATTTATTGTATACATTTGTAAAAATCATTCTTTATTATTTTAACATAGTTTTAAAGTTTTACTTTTATATGTAATCAACATTTGTTTTCCATTATATAGATCTGTAATTTTTGGATTTTATTTTTTAAATTCACCATTTTGCATTTCATAAGTCCCTAGGTGATCTATCAAATCATCTAGGGCATCTTTAAATTAATTTTTCTAGAGGCCATGGGGATTCTAGCTTGAGGATGCTGCACTGAATCCATTAGTTTTCTAGTGATTGATTTTCTTTGTTACAACATTGTCCTTCCATATTATCCAAGTCAATTCTATGCAACTTCTCATACAACTGATCATTGATGAAGTTAGATAGAGCTACCCTTAAGGATGGAAGTCATAATTAAAGATGAAAAATAGCTTCAAATCTATAAACTAGGCTATATAGGGTTGTACCAGTTGCTATTCTAAAGGTTGTCCTATGGGCCCATAGTATGGATAACAGTCATTCATGCCACTTTCATCTACTATTGTTTAACATCTTCTTTAAAATATTTATGATGATCTTGTTACTAGCTTTAGCTTGTCCATTAGCTTGTGGATAGTATGATGATGAAAAAGAATGTCTAATGTTCAATTGTTGATAACAAGTTTTACATTTCCTAGCTACTGAACTATGGTTCATTATCTATGAAAATTATCAAAGGTAAACCAAAATAGGATATAATTTTGTCTCATATGAATTTACAAACTTGCTAAGATTGTTTTCTTCTTAGAGGAATAGCTTTAACCAAATTTTTAAAATATTTAGTTGCAGTGATGATGAAGCTATGCCCTATAGAGGATGTAGGCATTATAGGTCCAATTATGTTGATTTCCCATCATTGAAATGACCACATGATTTGAGTAGTGTGTAACTCAATTGTTGGCATGTGTATTAGGTTATTGTGCCATTGACAGATTTTACAAGTCTTAACCTTTTATAGGTAATCATTTTCAATATAGGGCCAATAGTATCCTAAGCATCCATTTTTTGTGGCCATGGCTCTAGGTCCTATATGTCCTTCACATATTACATCATGAATATACTTTAGGATCATTTGAGCTTCTTCTTTGCCTAAGCATACTAATAATACATCATCATAGGATCTTTGATATAATGCATTATCAATTACTATGATATACTATTTTGATCATTTACATACGATATCCTTTTGAGAGGCCATCAAGTTTCATGAAGGTTCACCATGCATTAGGTAGACATTGATTTAATCATATCACTCTAGTTGTGGAGCATTATAAATTAAGGCTATAGAAATGCCTTTAGTGTTCTATAGTATGGGAAGAGCACAATTCTCCTTCAAGGAAGACAACTTGTTAAATACATCACACATTACACTTAGGGCTAGGGTGGTAATGTCATTAACTAGAGTGTCTTCATCTTGGGAATATGTTGGATGTTAACATTTGTATACTTTTGAATGAGTTTTTTAGCTAGCATAGAGTTCAATTTCTTGGTTGACAACTAGTTACAAATCATCTTTTATCATTATACATGTAATTTTATAGTTGTAGGCTATCATCATCCCTCTGATTAATCCTTCATATTCTACTACAGTGTTAGTACATGGGAATTCAAACAATAAGTGAAAGGTTGGATCTCACCATAGCGTAATGTGATGATGATAGAGACACTAGCTCAATGGGTAGCTAAGCTTCATCAAAGTGAATAATTTCATCTTAACCTCTAGGTATGTCATTAATAATATTAACATTCTCATTAGGGAATTCAAGGTCTATAGTTGAATTGTCTTCAATTGTGGAAGCATTGAGTTATGTGGCTATAGCTTGATCTTTCATTGAAGCTTGGAAGATGTAATGTAGATCAAAATTAGCTGTTATGGCTTTCCACTAGTCTATACAGTTACTCTTTTAGATATTGATCATTATGGCTATTAGCACATTGTATTTACATATTACATTAACCTAACTCCTAAACAAGTAGTGTATTCACTTCTTCAAAGAGAAGACTAAGGCTAAGTAGTGCTTCTTGACCTTAGTGTATCAGGTCTCATAAGCTATCAATGCATGGCTCAAGTAGTATACAAATAACTCTACTCCATCATCTCATTTTTGATAGAGTAGAGAAGCTATGAATGTTTCAAGGATTTCAAGGTAGATATAAAATGGTTTCTCTTTTTGAGGGAGATACATGGTAGGCAACTAGACCAGCTCTTGCTTAATATTGTCAAAGGATTTTTGGCATTAGTTAGTCCACTCATAATGAGTCCCCTTCTTAAGCAAGTATTGCATGAATTATAGCTTTTTCATGAGCCTCAAGATTAACTTATGAATAAATTACAATTATTCTTGTAAGTAATACTTTAAGTTTTCTAGGTGCTAACAAATTAGTTATGGCCTTAACTTTGTGAAGATTGACATGTATCCCTACTTTAGATACTATGAAACCAAGAATTTTCCTAGTTTTAATGTCAAAGAAACACTCTTAGAATTAAGCCTAAGCTCATACTTGAAACATCATTGAATTATTAAATTAAGGTCATGAGAATGGTCATTGGTTATTTTGGACTTGACAACTATGTCATCCATATAGTCATTAAGTAACCCTAACATATAGTCATGAAGATGTAAGTCATAGATCATTGATAGGTTGCCCCTACATTTTTTAGGCTAAATGAAATCATGATGTAACAAAAGGCTCCCCAAGACATCATGAAGGTTGTGTACAGTTGATGTTCTAGGTTGATTCTAACTTGGTTATATCTTGAGAACACATCCATAAAGGATAACAAAGCATAGCCAACCATAATATCAATAAATTGATCAATACTAGATAAAGAGAAATCATCTTTGATGTTTACATTATTGAGATCATGGAAATCAATATAGATATGAATAGTCCCAACTATGTTAGATACCAAATTAGCATAATTGATAGCTTGGATGAAACCAATTTGGTAAAGCTTCGTGATCTCATCGTCAATTACTATGGTTAAATGTAGTCTATCCTTATAAACTTTTTACTTAATGGATTTGATATTAGGATCAACTATAATGTTATGTTGGACTGATAGGGGATATTTCCTTGTATGACCAAGCAAAAGCTTTAATACTATCCTAAAAGACCTTGGTGATGTCTTGACCCTGTTGCAATTAGGGTGAGGAACTTAGTTTTAATGTTTTCTTCTCATCATTATGTGTTGTAATGGGAACTTCAACAAGAGAATATTTAGTAATGTCCCTAGCCTCTAAGTCAATGGTTTTGATACTATACTCAAGCCATTCTAGAGACTTCTCTATAGAGGCTATATAGTGAAATTGCCTCCCAAGCTCAATATTAGAGCATTCAAGTTCAATTGATCATTCAAAATCACCCTAAGCTCCATTCAAGCTCAAAGGTAGGTTGGATTACACTCATGTTTCCATTTTTTGATCATGCATGTTGACAAAAGCACATTAACTAGCATTTGTGTAGTATAATTTAATAAATTATGTCAAAATAACGTAAAAATAATGTAGTACTAGGGAATAATGGAACACAATAATGTCAAAATGAAGTAAAAAAAAGTACTAGTAGGCAAAGTAATATCATAACAAGGTATGATAAGGTTATAAATGTTAGAGCAAGGTGGAACAAGGGCCAAATTATACCAAATGATGTAGAATAAGAGCTAAACAAAGGTCAAAACTATGCAAAATGATGTAAAATGAGGTTGAATAAGGCTCAAATGATGTCAAAATGATATAAAATGATGTCAAATTGTAACAAATGATGCTAAATGATGTAAAATAAAGTTAAATGATAGCCCAAATGAAGTCAAAATCATGCAAAATGGTATTGAACAAGATTTAATGGGGCCTAGATGATTCCAAATGACATCAAATTATGTCAAATATTATCATGTTATATTGAATAAGGTCCATAGAATGCAAAATGATGTTGAAATGTGATCAAATGAGGTCAAATGATGTGAAAATGATAAAAAAATAATTCCAAATGACACAAAATGATATAAAATGATACTAAATTAATGTTGAATGAAGTTGAATAAAGGCTAAACTAGGTCAAATGATGTTAAAGGTGTGAATAAATGATGTAAAATGATATTAAATCATATTGAATGTTATCAAATGATACCAAATGATATTGAATGTTGTCAAATAATGCTAAACTAGGTCAAATGATGTAAAAATGGTACCAAATGGGGTTCGATGAGCTATACAAGGCTATATAAGGTAAACCTATGTCAAATCATGTCAAGTCATGTCACATAAGGTTTAAAACAAATTTAGATGAAACTATATGCTTTTTAGATTTTTTGTGTGCTATACATGGTTATAACAATTACAATCATTAAAAATTAACATTCCTAACTCATGGGGACCACCTCCTCATTGTGTGGACATTATGTGTCAATGTTTGAGCTAGGTTGATCAATGTTAAAGTTTCTTTATGTTTCATGCATTAGTTCATTTACTAGCCCTACATGTAGGATCTAGATCTTCAATGTATGAACATTCCTAAGCTAAAACTTAACTTGTATGGATTTCATTCCCAACATGTGGGTAGGTTAGACCATGTTTTTAGGCTTGTGGGATCCACCAAGGTAGCTTGTGACCACTTTGGGCTAGGCTTCTAGCATGTGGGCTCCACCTTGGTTTATTTATGTTTCACACGTTACGTAGTGTGTGAAGCATGGGTTATCAACATGTGGAGCTCATGGGCTAGTTTGTAAGAACTTTTGACCATGTTTTTGAGCTTTTTCTAGCTTTTGTAGCAACACCTAGGTCTTGGGGAAGATTGTTGGACTTTTAGAGCTTTTCAATATAAAATAGGAGGTATTTTGATAGTGTTTAAGCTTATTCATGCCTCACATGTTGGCTTACACATTGACATGTGGATTCCTAGCATATATGAGCTTGGATGCTACTTTTTGAAGGTTTTTGTCTTGATTTTTAGCATCTAGTAGCTCTCATGTCAATGGCTAGGGTTTGGTAAATTGTATGGTAGTTCTAGAGCTATTCTAGACATGGAAAAAGCTTGTTTATGCCTAACACATTAGTCCACATTCTAGCTATCATGTGAGGAGTAGGGTTTCACTATATAGAACAAAAATCCTGATTTGTGAAGCTTCCTTAACTTAGTTTTTGACTTTCCTAACTCTCTTGTCAATGCCTAGGCCTTAGCAATGAAATTAGCAAATTTTTAGATTATTTTGGACTAGGAAAAAACGTCTTCAATGTCCACACATTGCCCCACATGTTAGATAATGTGTGGGGTATGCATGTCCAATTTATAGAGCCAAATCTCAAATTTTTTGTCTTGTAAAAAGGAAAAATTTAGCATACATTTTATTTTAGGTCTTTTAGGCTTTAACAATTAAATTTTAAGCAAATTAAACATTCTAGAAAAAACTTGTCAAAATTTCACAAACTATCCTACACATTGGCCAACGTGTAAAATGGTGTTCCCAATGTGTGGGATAAATATTAACTTATTTTTACCTTTTTTAGCTTGTTTTTGGCACTCTAGAACCACTAATGTCAATGCCTAGGGTTTTAAATGGAGATCTATAGTTTTTGAGGCCTTTTGACGCTAGAGAAGAGCTTGTTGAAGCCCACACGTTGGCCAACATGTAGGATTTTTAGAACCAATGTGTGAAATGAAATCCATGTTTTTAATGGCTATTTTGACTTATTTTTAAGTTCCAAAAGCTCTAGCAATAGCATTTAGGGTTCTCTCGAGATTTGGAGTTCTATTGGTCATTCAAAGCCAAGGTTGAAGAATGAAAATCAAGCTCAAAATATTTTTGAAGCATCATACATTATCCCACATGTTTCCTAATGCATGTAGCTAAATCCTCAACATGTTGAATTTTTTTTATGCTTCTTCCCAAGTCTCGTAGGACTCATATCCACAAAAAATTGTCTAAAAATGAACATTGGAGCAAGATAGTTGAAGAGTTTTCCTAAAAACCAATGTCTTGAGCTAATTATAATTTGTAAAAATAAGCTCAACATGTAGAGGGTTCATTTTTTTGCTTTAAGGGTTTCAATATCAGCATCTAGGCTTCCAGTTAGAGTTTTCAACATGAAACTAGATTGTTGGAGCTTATCTTTCATATGAATTTCTAAGTGCAGTGCAAAAGAATTGAAATTATTGTCAAAAACCATGATTAGCATAAAATAATAAGAATTTAGGCTTCTACCTATCTCCCAAGATAGTGTTGTGGTACTAAAACCAAGAATTTTGGCTTTTCTCTATAGTAGGACTCTCCAATATCACTTACCATGGTGAAGAAGATCAAAACCACAACCTAAAACCTAGTTCTAAATGAGGTAGAGGAGGCTATGGAAATCAATTCCAAGCATCCAAATTCTTCTACAGGAGAAGGATCTTTGTCTATGGCTACCAAGTACCAACGTACCACCATTTCTCTACTTTTTTGGCAATTTGTGAAAATGTTTTCCCACATCTAGGCTATTTTAGGTTGAAATTTTCTAATTTGTTTGCACTGAATGAAATATCTAGGTCTGTCAATTGTAAAAAAAATCATAATCTGTGTTTTTGGTAATGGATTTAGAGAGATTTGAATTTTCTATCATACTTGTGTTAAGCATTTTTTCCATAGTTTGATTAATTTTTGCTAGACTACATATGCTGAAATTTTGCAATTTTAACTATGTAGATCTATTGTTCTAGGTTTTTTAGATGTACAAAAGGTGGAACCATATTTTTTCAAATATTTTAGAATCTTTTATGCCTTTTTACCAACCCCATTTTAAACATTTTGACCTTATTTTGCAAAATTTCATAATTTTCCTATGAGAAAAATGGTAGCTTTTGGGATTTTCTATGGCATTGTGGTCTACTTTTTAGGTACCTAGGGATGATAGTAATAGTGTAAATAGGTTTTAGATGAATTTTAGAATTTTTCAAATTTTTAATGAATTTTTCCCATGTTTTAACTACAATCATTTTGTTGCAAACTAGTTTTTGTTATCAAAATTTAGGTTGAAAACTAGCATAGTCTTAGTTTTTCCTATACTTAGACTGCAATGTTGATGGTCAATCGTGGTTCTTTGGCATTTGTTTTTTACATTTATGTCAAAAAATAATTTTTTGTCCTTTTTCTAATATTTTTCCCATCTATGGTATTTTGCACTAGTCAATTTTAAGTTTTTTTTGAAGGATTTTGTTTTTTTGGCTATGGTCGGTAGCATTGTGCACTAAGGTTTCTTTGTTGATGACTTTGGACTTGCAATGGATTTATGGCCAACACATGACACTATTTGTGTTTGATACTTGATGAATCATGGTTTTCCAGGTGCTGATATCTGACCCCTATTATCGAGTACAAGATATCAGGTCTAATGAGTCTTGATATTGGACCCTCGATATTGCACCCCCGATATTAGACCCTTGATATTGGGTACACAATATCGTGGCCTAATAAGCATTAGATACATGATATCAGTTCCCATGTGAGCCTATACATACACAATGGGGCACACAGGAAAGTAATAAGTCAGTTTAGTTAGAAGTTAGTTTTCATTTTCAGTCCTTCTCAATCCTTTGTCCCAGTGCATGCCCACAGTGTGATGATTGTAATTGTATGACACCTTTATTCAAGTGTGATGTACTTGGACACACACATGACCAGAAATAAAGATTGAGATTACTTTTTCATTGCAGCATTTACTTAGTTTAATTACTTAATTGTTATTTATTATTATTTTAATTAATACTTCTTTACCCTCAACTCCTATCCCTGTTATTAAATGAGAAATGAGTACGACTTAATCACCAATATTTAAGTGTGACTACTTGGTATCCCAGTAGCGTACCTAGGATATGCACTTGGTAATCCTAGTAGTCATACATAAGGTCCAAGATGTGTATGGATGATTAAGGAATTAATGCTCATAGCACTTAGGCTAGCTTAGATTCTCTCCTCCTATGTCCTATTAGCTGAACTCTGTCTTCCATTTCCTCATAGCTTAATTAAAGTTATTTTCTATTGCCTCTAGGAGTAGCACTAGTTTAGGACTACATCATACACCTCACTCTAGACTAAACCATATGTGACAAAGAAAATACTAGTCCAAATGGAAATATAGTAAACTATGATCAGCGAGTAACTATCTAGATACCACAACTAGCCCATCTACGAAGTTCAACGAGATCATGCGTGAAACGCTCGTATTCGTATGGTTGAGTGTAGGGCTACCTCACCACTCATCATTGGCACCATTGTCGAGGAAGATGCTAGTTATTTAGATTAGTTAGACCATATAAGATCATTGTAACAAAGTATTAATGATATATCTTTTAGAAAAAGAAATTAAATTTAGTTAAGTCACACATAATTCACAACAATGTCTCTTTGAAAAGACAATGATAATGCAACATTTAGTGAGGCAATTCATTGGGGAACCAATGAAGAAGTTTGGAGTACTAAATCTTATGCAGGAGTTTTATATGTTCATAGACATCCCAATGATACTCAAGGACTTTTTTCAACCAACTTAGACACCGCTAGTTAAGATGAGGCATCCCATGGAACGAGGGGGCTCGTAAGGCCTAGGACCTTCTCAAAAGGTAACAAGGATTTATCCATGGATGATTGGGAGATCTACAAAAGTCATGATGAGTCTTCCAATTCTTCATCTTCCTTTTCTCCTTCAATGTCAGGTCACAAAATGAATGACCATCTTTTAAGGGGTCGGCATAGAAATAAAAATCAAGCCCATTGGCAAAGTTAGAAATGCCAACATGAACAAAGACAACATCGTTTCAACTTGCAAACTCATAACCTACCTAGTGATGATGAACCCCTATTGGCCACTAAGAGTCTAATGCATATACAAGAGGTTGTTCGAATATCTTGTAGGCATATTAAGAAAAGCTATATATCCAAGCTTGATTTCAATAACTTTGCTAGATTTTCAAGAGGCTATGATTTAGATCTGCAACATCATCTACAAGCCTTCCATGATGCCTGTGTATGGAACAATATTGATAATGGATGGAAAAAACTTAAGCTCTTTCCTATGACACTCGTTGGCCAAGAAAAATTATGGTACAGGTCCTTAAAACCAAAATCAATCCGACATTGGCCAACAATAGTAGAACTCTTCAATGAAAGATATCAAACTTATGCTAGAGTGTCAACCTTGAGGAAAGAAATCCAAGAGTGAAAACAAGCATAACATGAACCCTTGGACATGGCCTTAGAAAGATATTATGCATTTTTAAACAACTACCTAGGTCATGGGTTCTTCAAGGAAAGGCTAATGTATCATATCATGGATAGGCTCTATAATGAAACAAGAGAGACCCTAGGGATGTATGTCCCAAGTTAACTATACGAGCTACAAACCACCAATTCCAAGAGCTTATCAAGTGGGTAGCAAAAGAAGAAGGAGAAATGACTAAATGGAAGAATGTTGAAAGCTCTTAACGGGACCAAAATATGGAATTAGCAAATGTCCATAATCATGAAGAGGAGAAATCAACTCACCTCAAGGAGGTGGAATCATATTTGCCAATACTACAATCAGTAGATGAAATTCAGGCAAAGATTAATAAGATGATGGAATGGATACATGAAAAATGTGAAGAATATGCCAACACTATTAGAGGTAGAACCATGAAGAACTAAGAAGTGGGACATAACACAACTAGACAATTGAAAAGAAGGGTTGAAGAGAATAAGGATAAGAACTCAACTACTAATCATACATATCAATGTAATGTTTGATTGTACGATCACCCAAAGGTCAATGCCCAATCTTGTCACATTTACATGAGCATTGGGGAAGAATGTTACATCTAGAGTTCGTACAAAAATACTAAGTTCAATCATAGTGGAAAAGATCCCAGTCATGGGGGAGGCCACCCTCAAACTAGTCACACCCTTCATATCATCTGAACCTAAGCACTTATCAGGTTTAGCATCTTGTTTCCCAAACCAAGTCAACATATTCTATCTCATTACATTGTTATTATTCTCCTAAGTACTATCAGCCTATGTCCTTTCCAACAAGATCACCACCTCATATTTCTTATACTTCTCCTTACCCTCAATATTCTCATCATTCACCTCCTTCTACATCACCACCAATTGTTCTAAAAGGTTTTGCACCATAGCACTAACCCACGAACATGACTTCTGCTGCTACTGTCAATAGTAGT
Organism: Gnetum montanum; assembly: GCA_015680685.1. Lineage (NCBI taxonomy): Eukaryota > Viridiplantae > Streptophyta > Gnetopsida > Gnetales > Gnetaceae > Gnetum > Gnetum montanum. Next base: position 161,235 of record MNCI01016127.1, on the reverse strand, counting down.
GGAGGTCCACTACAACACCAGAAGCGTCCTTTCTTTAGGCATGGTTGTAGAAAGGGAAAACATCATTTTGAGACCACTACAACCTCAAATGCATGAAAATTCCAACACTGTGGTGCATCTTTCTTCTTGAACCCAATGCCTTATGTAACTTTATCAGTGATGGGACGTGATATCACATGGGATGCGATATCACGTCCACCGCCATATCGTGTCCATCACGATATCGCGTCTTCCTCTGTGATATCGCGTATGTGATATTGCAGTTCGCTGCAATGTCTATAAATAAGAGGTGGCTCTCCCTTGTTTAGGCATTATGAAGTTAGATTGTAGCTAGACTCTAGCAGTTTGATCCCTCCAGAGTTAGATGCCCACAATGTGGTGAATGTAATTGTACAACATCCTTTATTCGAGTGTGACATACTTGGACATGCACATGATCGGCAATAAAGATCAAGATTAATTCATCATTGTAGCATTCACTTTGTTTATTTATTTATCTAATTGTTATTTACTTCTTTCCTAATTAGTTTCTCTCACTCTTAAACTCTTAGTAATGCGAAATGAGTATGACTTGATTACAAGCATTTAAGTGTGATTACTTGGTAATCCAGTGGTGTACCTAGGATCTTCTCTTGGTAATCCCAGTGGTAGTCATGAACGAAGTCCAAGATGTGTACAGATAATCAAGGAACAGATGCTCATCACACTTAGGCTAGATTAGATTTTCTTACCTTTTCCTCCTAACTTAGTTAATCTTATTTTCCATTGTCTTCAGGAGTAGCATTAGATTTGGAACAAATCATACACCTCACTCTGGACTAAATCATACATGAAAAATATAATACTAGTCTAAGTGGGAAGAGAGTGAACTGCGACCTAAGGTTAATGATCTAGGTGCTAGAACTAGTCCATCTGCGAAGTTTGATCGAATCATGTGTGAAAAAGCTCGTATTCGTATGGTTGAGTGTAGGGGTATCTCGCCACTCATCATTGGTGCCATTGTCGGGGACAGTGCTAGTTATCTAAATTAGTTATATCATACAAGGTTGCTGTAAATGAATTAATGATACATATTTTAGAAAAAATAATAATTATTAAAAGTCACATACAAATTTCACACACAACTTCACAACAATGTCTCTTCTACAAGATTACAATAATGCCACACTTAGTGAGGAAGTTCATTGGAGAACCAACAAACTCTATGATGATGAAGATTGGAGTATACAACCTAAAGTAGGGGTTTCTTATAAACATGAACAAAAGCAACATCATCCAAACACATGAAGACATAATTTACCTAATGATGATAAACCCCCACTGGCCACTACAAGCCTAACGCAAATACAGGAGTCTATTCGAATCTCACGTAGGCATCGTAAAGAGAGCCGACTACCTAGGCTTGATTTAAATAACTTTCCTACATTTTCAGGAGGCTATGACTTAGATCCACATCAACATTTACAAGCCTTCTATGATGCCTGCACATGGAACAACATTGATAANTCAACAATGGTAGAGTTATTTAACAAAAAATATCAAACCTACGCAAGAGTGTTAGCCTTGAGGAAAAAAATCCAAGGATGGAAACAAGCATAACATGAACCCTTGGACATGGCCTTAGAAAGATATTATGCAGTATTAAACAACTATCCAAGCCATGGGTTTTCCGAGGAAAGGCTAATGTACCATATCATTGATGGGCTACGTAATGAAACAAGAGAGACCTTAGGAGTATATGCCCAAGGTCAACTATATGAACTACAAATCCATCAAATCCAAGAGCTTATTCAAGAGGTAGGAAAAGAAGAAGGAGAAATGGCTAGATGGGAGAGTGTTGAAAAACATCAATGAGACCAAAATTTCAACTTAACAAAGGTCCATGATCATAATAAGGAGAAATCAACCAATCTCAAGGTGGAAGGATCATCTTTGCCAATACAACAATCATTAGAAGAATTTGAGGTAAAGAGCATTAAGATGTTGGAATGGGTGTATCAAAAGTGTGGAGAATTTATCAACACCATTGGAGATAGAGTGTTGAGAACTGAAGAAGGAGGACAAAACATTAGACATTCAGAAAAAAAGAATGAAGGGAATAAGTGCTCAACTTCCAATCCTACGAATGAATGCAACATATGCCTGTATGATCACCCCAAAGGCTAATGCCCAATATTGTTACATTTACAGGAGCATTGAAGAAACATGCTACATCCAAAGTTCATACAGAGATATTGTGTTCAACCACAGTGGCAACAATCCCAGTCATGGGGGAAACCACCATTAGACTAGAGGCACCCTTCGTATCATCTGGACCCAAATGCTTATCACGTTCAACATCCTGTTTCTCCAGCTAGGCTACCACACTTTATCTCACCATAGTACCATTCTTCTCAATAGTATCAACCCATACCTCCAACACAACCACCACCTTATGCTCTTATACTCCTCCTAACTTTCAATATTCTCATCCTTTCCCTCCTTCTACAATGCCACCAACTGTTCCTAAGGTACCTGCACCACCGCAATAGCCCATGAACAACACTTGTGCTACTACTACCAACAGTAGTGAGAAACCTCCTCAACATCCAAAGCACCCCTTCTTTAAACATGACCATAAGAAGGGACAACATAATTCAAAGGCCACTGCATCTTTCAACTTAGCACAAGTCCTTCGAACCTAATGCCTCATGTAACTTCATTAGGGCCACTATCAAACACTCCAACAACCATACGGCCCAATGAACACAACCATGGGAGGCATCATCCTAATCCTTGCATACCATCTAATAGTCCTAAACATCATAGTGGGTCAACTCGGTATTCGGGAACTACGTCGTATAAAGTGCCACACTATGCTCATTATAATCAAGTGTGTGAACCCCGAGGGGATAAGTATGGATCAGTTCCAATATTTCCAACATGCAAGGATCCTCATCTTCTATTTATTAATCCTTGCCATACTCAACCGTTTAGTTATGGGGGATATCTCCCATTCTAATAAAAAGTAGGGTTAATAAATATTTTTTAGTTTTATTTAATTTTAAAAATTTTTATTTTCTAGTTTTTTATTTTTCAACTTTTTGTTTTATATTTTTATCTTTCTGTGTTTTTATCATTTTACGTTTTTGTAAGTAATCTCGTCTATGAATAAAAAACTCATGTGGATTGTTGGTTGAGGTGTGTTCTATGTTATTAAGTCATGAGTGATCAATTATTTGGAATAGTGAGCCCATTACACCCACTCCTCCACTCTACAAATAAGAGGTTCTTTTCAAGGGTACAATAATATTCTTGAAATTATTAAAACTTAAAATTAATTTTGTGTTCATTATACCTAGAATGAAAAAGGATGGACCAAGAGGGAATGAATAGGGTGTGACATCAAAGGGACTTGTGGATTCTCTTTGGTGATGTTTGTGGGAGTTATCATGCAACGTGGTTGTACTAAGATCCTTGTAGATCTAATGAAAAATGGAAGTAAGAGTAATCAAAAGGGAACTCAAAATCAAAGGCTATTCTAGGGGGTCCCACTGGAAAGACATGCACCCATGCCTAAAGGTTGGTGGCTTCTCTGGACTCAGTAAGGTTTAGAAAAAAGAGAAAAAAGAGAAAAAGAAAAGGAGAAAACAAAGTGCCACAAAAAAAAAGTCACTACTCCCTTGAAAAAAATGTTAAGTGATCGTATGCCTTGTTGTTGTGGTACTCTCATAATTGTTCATCATGGGATGACACAATGCGATTTCACTGATTAGAGGAATGGACTTGGTCCTGATCTTTGAATGATGGGTTAATGACACCTTAATCATACTTTACATGCAGGATTCACTATGCCCTAGGTCAGTTACCTCATGTCCCAATCTCTACGATCCCTTTCTATAGTTCGTCTCATCTCACTATTCGTGTAATTGTAGCTCATGTCCTATGTAACATAGAATTCTCATCTCATTCTAATGATAATTACATGTGTGTGTTTTGTGGAGTTAGTGTAGATTACATTTAACCCTTCTAGTGCCCATGGACACTTTAAGTGTGGTTACACAAGGGCATTATAGGTTGAAACTTGCTTTGGGGAGGACCCACTTGTGTAATTTTTTTTGTAATCTTCGCTTATGACACAACTCACACACACCATTTCTTACCCTTAGCATATTAACAACAATTTTCTTTCCCTTATTACCATCACATAGCCTTTTCTCTACCATCTGAGGTCCTCATTGATAAATTTCACACCATCATAATTTTCATGCCTTTATAACTAGTTGAATTACCCTGGAACCCTTTAACAATCGGCCAGATGTCCTTCGTTTACATTGTTTAATTTCAAAGAAATATTAAAAATTTGGTAGATTCTCTAAGTGCCCTAACTTTAATGAAAATATATATATGTGACCCCCTGTGCTAATCAACATCATTTGCAATTGTTCATGCAGGGGAATTTTTTCAATTCCACTCTACCACTCATGATTGCATGTCCCTTGCTTCCATATCCATAACTCGCTCACTGGTACTCTAGTTTTTATTCCATTTGAACCTACTTGAACCCGGAGTGTTTATTTTAGTCATGGGGGAGGGGCACATGCCGAATAGTGCATAAATCTTTTGAAATTCATCATCGCCCAAAGGACATATTTAAGGGTAATTAGTTCTAAAATTAAGAATAAAATGTGTCAAAAACAATTTCATTCCCTTAGCTATACCAGAAAATTAAATTTGGAAACCACCTAAGCAAAGAGGACTCAACACTATAATCTTTCAGGGATATGTTCTTCTAATAATTAACATCACATGAAAATAAAGTAAATCTATTAATGCAAGCAGTAAGGTATAACCTAACTTTGGTAACAACCTTACTAACAATTGGTCCAGTGTGATTGCAAACGGCCCCGAAACGCAGACAATAGGAAGGTCCTGATCAAGGCATGATCGAACAATCTCAGAGAGGTGGAAGACAAGATCCTACTAGAAAACATGCAGAATAGAAGGAAAAATCATTCAGCATTCATCAATAAGATCCTCCTACCGTACAGTCTGGGTAGGCAGAAGCAGGAGATACCCTCTCTAAAAGCGGTTCCTGGTACTTAGGGGAAATGTACCAGTTTTGGCACAATAAAGAAGAAGGCACCATGGTTAAAATTTTTGGTGTGACTATTGATTTCTTTGTTCAAGCCATTTTGAAAGTATTAAACCTTCCAAATATAGGGCCAAAGGTTGCTGAAAACAAGCTGGACACTTTTAGAACTGAGCAACTTAATAAATTATTGATAGAGAATAAAAGGGTGGTGGAATAAAAAGAGAAGGCTGACTGGGCTACCTTTATGGCACAAGTGCAAACTTACATGCACACCAAGGCACTCAAGGATTCACAAGAGGAGAAAATCCAAGCCATACTTCAATGCCATCAAATCACAAGACCTGGAGCACAAGAAAAGGGAAAGACACCTATGGAGGAGCCATCGCCACCAGGAACTACATGAGTTCCAAATTTTTGTAGTTGTAGCATTTTACTATGTTGTGTCTTTCTTTTGTTTTCTTCCTACACTGCGGCATCATTTCATTTTTTCCCATCTAATAATCCCATACCTATCCACTGTGTAATCACTATAACTCGAGGACAAGTTTTTATTCATTCGTGGGGGTATGATGGGATGTGATATCGCATGGGCTCCGATATCACATACGCGATATCGCATACACGATATCATAGTTCGCTGCAATGTCTATAAATAAGAAGTGGCTCTTCCTTCTTTAGGCATTAGCAATTTAGATTGTAGCTAGACTCTGGCAATTTGATCCCTCTAGAGTTAGATTATTTTTCAGTGTTTGCCTGCAGTGTGGTGAATGTAATTGTACAACATCTTTTATTCGAGTGTGACATACTTGGACACACACATGATCAGAAATAAAGATAAAGATTACTTCATCATTGTAGCATTCACTTTGTTTATTTATTTATCTAATTGTTATTTACTACTTTCCTAATTAGTTTCTCTCACCCTTAAACTCCTAGTAACGCGGAATGAGTACGACTTGATTATGAGAATTTAAGTGTGACTACTTGGTAATCCAGTGGTGTACCTAGGATCTGCACTTGGTAATCCCAGTGGTAGTCATGCATGAAGTCCAAGATGTGTATGGATAATCAAGGAACGGATTCTCATCACACTTAGGCTGGATTATATTTTCTTACCTTTTCCTCCTAGCTTAGTTAATCTTATTTTCCATTGTCTTCAGGAATAACATTAGATTAGGAACAAATCATACACCTCACTCTGGACTAAACCATACATGAAAAATATAATACTAGTCTAGGTGGGAAGACAACGAACTGTGACCTAAGGTTAACGATCTAGGTGCCACAACTAGTTTGTCTACGGAGTTCAATTGGATCATGCATGAAAACGCTCATATTCGTATGGTTGAGTGTAGGGGTATCTTGCCACTCATCAATCAGGGCCATCGATCAATACTCCAATAACGATGTAGCGTAGTAAATCTAGCCACTAAGGGAGACATATCAATCTTTACATACCATCTTATGGTCACGTGTGCCATAGTGGGTCAACTCATTATCAATTGACTACATCTCATAGCTTGCCCCACTATGTCAACTTTAATACAATGTGTGCATCTCAATTTGGATATATTCCAACCATGACACCAAAAGACACCTAGTGGGTTGGATATGATCAAGTCGCAATATTTCCAAAATTCTTGGATCCAAACCTTCCATTTATTAATTTTAGCCATGATCAAAAGTTTAGTTATGGGGGATATCCCCCATTCTAACAAAAAGAATTAATAAATGTTTTTTTCTTTAATTTTATAATTTTTTTTCAATTTTTCATCTTTCAATTTCTTGTTTTATCTTTTTATTTATTGTTTTATCTTTTTATGGGTAATCTCATCTATGAATAAAACACTTATGTAGCTCATTGGTTGAGGTGTTGTTCTATGCTATCAAGTCTCGAGTAACTAATTATTTGATAGCGAGCTCACCACATCCACCCAACCATTCTATTAATAAGAGGTTCTACTTTGGGTACAATGATATTCTTATCATCATGAAAACTTAAAAGTAATTTTGTGCTAATTATGCCTAGAGTGAAAAATGATGGACTAAGAGGGAATGGCTAGGGTGTGACATCAAGGGAACTTGTGGATTCTCTTTGGTGACATTTGTTAGAGTTATCATGCAGCCTAGTTGTACTGAGATCCTTGTAGATCTAACAAAAAATGGGAGTAAGAGTAATAAAGGCACTCCATAAAGAAACTCAATGCTATTCTCGAGGTCCCATTGGAAAGACATGCATCCATGCCTGAAGGTTGGTAACTTCTCTAGTTCACTATTGGAAAAGAAAGAGTGGCAAAGCAGCTAAAAAAAACATGCTACCAAACAATTCTAAAACACTTCTCCCTTAGATAAAATGCTACGTGATCATACACCTTGTTGACATGGTGCTCTTATGGTTGTCTATCATTGGATGAAACAATGCAATGTCACTAATCATAAGAATGGACTTGGTGTTGATTTTGGAGTGATGGGCTAATGACACATTAATCATGCCCTACACTTAAGATTCATTATGCCCTGGGTTAGTTACTTCATATCTTAATCTCTACAATTCCTTCTATGATTCATCCCATCTTTTTGTTCAAGAATTTTTGACTCATGTCTTATGTAGCATTGAATTCATACCTCATCATGGTGGTGTCTACATATGTATGTTTTTTGGACCTAGTGTGGATTATATTTAACTTTTCTAGTGCCTACAAAAATTTTAAGCTGTGGTTATGTAAGGGCATTATAGGTAGGAACCTGCTTTGGGGAGGACCCACTTGTGTAACACTTGTACTTTGTACTTGTTGCACACCACCACATCATTGTATACCCTCCAAGTACTTCATTGCCAAATATATTCTTTCCTTTATCATCATTTTATCAAAAGTTCCTCAAAACCATTATGTGTCACGTAAACAAACCAGGTCCAACATTAAACTTTTAGGGCAACTTCCTTGAAAAAAATATCAAACTCTAAAATCAAACTAAGCAAAGAATTCAACATTTACTAAAGGCAATAAGTAAGGTATGAAATAATTGAGCTACTTTCAATAACCTTACTAAAAATTAATCTTTGTATGATTATAGATGGCTCCTAAAAGAGGATAACAAGGAGGACCTTTTCAAGGTGCAACTAAATGCCCAAGGGAACGTAGAAGCTAATGACCTCATGCAGAACATGCGGAGTAGGAGGTATAATCATTTAGCATCCATCAAGGAACTCTTGTCACTGCATGATCTAGCCAAGAAAAAGGTGGAGAGGTCAGGGCCTGAGCCTATGAAGAGGAACAACGACTATTTGTAGCATGGCATGTCAAGGCCAATCAAGTGTTCCCATAGCTACTGTGTCCATGGAAACTATTGACTTAATAAAACATTGGAACATCAACATGGATGGCTCATAATCCTTAGATAGAAGAGAAGAAATGTTAGGCACGTTTTCAATGGTATCAATCTCAGAATCCTAAAGTGCAAGACAAAGGAAAGGAACCCATGGAGGAGCCATGACCACCAGGAACCACATGAGTTCTAATAAATTTTGTAATCTTGTGTCTGTGTCCCAATTTTATTGTGTTCAACTATCCACTATGGCATGAATAAATTCTTAGTTAATCAATAATACCATACCTACCCACTATGTAATCAATTGAACTTGTTCCTCACTTTCTTTGAATCTAGGACAAGTTGTTATTCAGTCGTGGGGGTATAATGAATCATGGTTTGCTAGGTGATGATATTAATCCCTTGTTATCAGATCCTTGTTATTAGGTATAAGATATCAGGTCTGATGAGTCTTGATATTAGACCCCTAATATCAGACCCTCAATATCGAGTATGCAATATTGTAGCCTGACAAGCGATATTAGATATGCGATATCTTGGTTCCCATGTGAGCCTATAAATACACAATGGGGTGCATAAGAAAGTAATAAGTCAGTTATGTTAGAAGTAAGTTTTCATTTTTAGTTCTTCTCAACCCTTTCTCCCAGTGCATGCCCACAGTGTGATGATTGTAATTGTATGGAACCTCTATTCGACTGTGACGTACTTAGACATGCATATGATCGAAAATAAAGATCGAGATTACTTCATCATTGTAGCATTCATTTAGTTTAATTATTTAATTATTATTTATTGCTTTCTTAATTAATACTTCTTTACCCTGAACTCCTATCCCTATTATTAAATGCAGAATGAGTACAACTTAATCACGAGCATTTAAGTATGACTACTTAGTATCCTAGTAGCATACCTAGGATATGCACTTGGTAATCCCAATAGTAGTCATACACGAGTTCCAAAATGTGTATGGATGATTAAGGAATGGATGCTAATCACATTTAGGTTAGTTTAGATTCTCTCCCCCTATGTCCTATTAGCTTAACTCTCTCTTCCTTTTCCTCCTACCTTAATTAAAGTTATTTTCTATTGCCTCTAGGAGTAGCACTAGTTCAGGATTGCATCATACACCTCACTCTGAACTAATCCATACATGACAAAGCAAATACTAGTCCAAATGGAAAGACAATGAACTACGATCAGCGAGTAACTATCTACATACCACAACTAGCATGTCTATGCAATTTGACTGGATCGTGCATGAAACACTTGTATTCGTATGGTTGAGTGTAGGGGTACCTCACCACTCATCAATAGCACAACATATAAGAGGTTTGGGCCTTTTTTTAGGAATTTTTGGAAGCATGTAGGCTCTAAAAGCCAAGAAAACTCATGTTGTTTGTTTTTACTTTACCCACATCCTTGGCATTTAAGCTTATTGCTATTTTTTGGGCATCATACTTTTCAAAATTTCATTCCTAGAATTCCAATGTTAATTTTTAGTTCTAGTATTATCAAAAACTAGGTTTCATGTCAAGTGTTTGTGCTAATACTTATTTTAGGTTTCATGTCTTAAATGTTCATTAAAAGGTCCAATTGTTTTTTATTAAAAGATCACTAAGTATCAAACTAGTTTTCATGGTTTTAATTTGGCCATTAAGATATCAATTTTAGTTTTTAATTCTAAGTTTTAGCCACCTAACACCAAGGTTTTCATTGGAGAGATTATTTCCATAAAAATGTTGTTATTTTTTGTTATAATGCTCATATGGTTTTCCATGGTCTAATGGTCATGTGTTTTGGCTATATACAAGGCCTTGCTAAAACCTATTCTGATCATCATGAAATTGGCTGATCTGTTGTGTTGCACAGGGATGGTTACGCAAAATAGTTTAAACCCTGATTTGGAACATGTTAAAGATACCCCAATATGGTTCAAGGCTTGGTGCAAGAGACTTCCTATTGTACCTACTAGAAAACTACAATGTGATTGTGTGTTCATACTTGGTGAAGGATGCTACCACCATAATCATCAAAACTCTCCTACTAGGATCCTCCAACTACTTCTTGAGGTTCATGATGAATGATCTTGATACTCTGATGGAGACAACGTAGAATGATGGTTCATATTCAGTGGGGGTAAAAATGGAATCTCAAAAAATGCAATGCATAATTAATGGAGCAAAAATGCAAATGGGATCTCATTATTTGAAAGTTCAAATAGTTATATGGTTGAAAATTCATAATCAAGGATGAAAACTATGCAATAAAAATAGCATTGAAGATAAATACCACATTTTATTGCAATGTGTGAGAACACATTAGATATAAATATTTTTTTTATAGCCTATTCATGTCCATAGTTGACTATCCAAATGACATTAACATGCAAATTGTAGAAAAAATGAAAAAAAATGTAAGAATAATTTGCTAAGAGTCAAACTTCACATGTTAGAGAGAGTTGAGGCTTTTTTCTCAATGTCATGGTACACCTTGAGAGCTTGTTCAAATTGTTTACATTGCCATATTTGTGGAAACTAGATGAATCTATGAAAAATGAATGTTGTGTAATTGAAAAGTATGTGTTTGTTTAATGATTTACTTAAAAGATGGTGTTTATTTGATATTTTGATTATTGATATTACCAAAACAATTTTATTCTCTAAGCATGACATAGAATCTTATCTCATGTTACAAAAACATAGTTATGATTTTAGAAATGGAAAAGTACCTCTTTCCACTTCTCTTAGCAAATCTCAAAATTTTTATTATAGAAAATTTCTATTACTATTTTATGATAAGAAATATAATGCTAGCATAAAATTCAGTCTACACTATTTATGCTATTATTGTTTTATAAAAAATTTCTACAATGAATGTATGAATGTGTCATCTCCAAAATCCCTTAAAATTTTTCTCATGTTGAATATAGTAGAATATAGTGACATTCTTTGCTTTTCCATTTGAAGTTTTTGTTTAATAGTGTTGGTCATACAAGTGTTGTTTTGTCCAAGGAAAAGATGGTTAGGTTGAGAGAAAATATCTAAATTCCCTAGGAGGAACTAAAACCCTTGGTGTTTAAGCCCATGCTAAAAGAGACAATATCCTTCACAAAAAGACAAAATTATAAATAGAGATGAACTTCTCCTATTGTAACTTACCAAGATTTTTTTAGCATTGAATAAAAAAACCTATTTTTTCCTTTATTCTGAGTGTTTGTGCAAGCTTTTGTGTACTTTGTTGAAGCTCTCCTAACTTCATTCTTGTCTTATTTTTCTGCATTCCTGCAAACAAGGTTCTCTCATCTTGAGGAGCAGATCCCTCTTTATGGATTCTTCTCTCAAGCTCTCATAAGTTTCAATTGAGTTCATTTAATTACATGCATTCTCACATGTTTCCTTCATAGTTCTTGTATGTTCTCATGTTTTCTCAAGAATTTGAAGTTAATGGTATGTTTCTTTATGTTTAATTTGAAGAATTTTAGTAAGAAGTGGATTTATATTAAGCTTTTAGGGAATGACTCCCAAACATCAATTTCAAGTTATTTTCCCTTCAATTTATTATGAAATTCTTTTTTTTTTCTTTGGTTTTTAATACAACCCTTACTTACACAGTAGGGTGGATGTGATCCATAAATGAAGAGGTCCCACCACAAGGCTACTCCACTACTACCACATCTAAAAGCTTAAATCTATGTTTCAAAGAGGGTTTACCATCCATTCTCATAGTTGGACATTAAAAGCTCACTTTCCTTGATAGGTGAGCTTGTTCCAAGACATTGTAGCTTGTATGAATGTTCTTTCATATTTTAATTACAATCCCTTGATGAATTCAAGCTCAGTTGAAGAGTGGTTTAAGGGATTTTCATGTATGCATGTGTATCAAAATTGTTTTGGTCTATCCATATAAACACAAGTTGCATTCCTTTCAAGTTGTAGATGAAAATGAACATATTAAAAATCATCTTTAAGAAAGGAATGCATAAGGTTAACCAAAATCAAGATGGTAAAAAGATATTGAATGAAAAATATTAGGGGTCATAAGCCTTTGTATTCAGTTGTTTCAAACTCTGGGGCACTCTTACAATGTAGGGTACAAGCTCTACTCATATTGCTTGATGCCTCTTCTTGTGTAGTGTAAGAAATTCATCTTCAATAAAATCATTTACTACATGGACGTGCCCACCTCCCTCACCCATGGTTGTATGTGGATGTTCTGCAACACAAACTGAAGTGTTTCTGCATATGCTTTAAAGTGATTTCTACTTTCCTGTGAAATCATCAACAAACTCATCATGTTAAAAAGAACAAAATATTTTTCGTTTTAATATTCTCTAGGAAAGAAAACAAGATCCACTATGTAGTAGAGGAACCTCGAGTTAGTCTTTAATAGCCTTTAAAAATAAAAGCTATTCTTCACATTGTCATACTAATTTAAATATAAACAATTATTCAAAAAAGGAATGATTAAAAACTAGGAAAATACTGAGACTAGGTTTGAGAACTTAGAAAATGTCTACAATTATGTTGACTTTGCAAAAACAAATTTAAGTGTATTAAAAATATAATTTTAAACTTAACTCAATATTTTTAAAATCTAGAATCTAATAATAGATATAGAAACATGTAAAATTTAAAGCCTAAATCAAAAAAATTTTAATAGTATTTTGATATAGACAAATGATGTCTAATCGAAATAATTACAAGTGTACAAAATAAAATAGAGACAATCATAGAGAAGGCCATGGAATTGAAAGATTTGCAATAGAACTTTAATAATTATAAAGGAGAGATAACAAAATAGATTTAAGTAAAAAGGAGGATAGCACACAACATATCTATAATTGCAAACTTTTTAGAATTTTCTTAAAACACATAATGAGCTAGGTTTTATTTTAAGGTGATGTGAACTCAAACTAGGCTTCTTCTTGATGAAAACGAATCTCACATTAGGAATATAGTTGGTAGATAGTGAACCTCTAAGTTTAGCTCATTATCTCTTATACACTCCAAATAAAATTTTTCTTACATTTAACTATTAGTAGAATATTAACAAGAAATTTAGACATGATCACTAAATAGACCTCAAAAACTCAAGTTTGGCTAGTTGATAATCTTTGGTGCTACCAAGGCTCACATACCCCAAACAACTACAATTAGTTTAATAGTTGAATACGTCAAATAGCTACAGTTATATTAATGGAAAGAGAGAATAGTAATAACATGATTTGAAGTTATATAAACCACTAATGCTAAAAGTATTATCTATTTAAACTCTATGTATTATGGAATTTAGAAGAAAGAAAGTAATGAAAATATCTTGCTTGATGAAAATTGATGAAGCATTTATGTAAAGGATATGACATTGCACCAATCATGTCGTATTGATAATATCATATGTTTCTATATGACATCACAGATACGATGTATGTGAGGCTAGTAAAGTCTATAAATACCATCAACCTACCACATTAAATACACCTTTCTATCATAATTGTAGTCAAATTCTTGTAGTTTCATTTCGTAACTTAGAACAATTAGTGAGTGCATATAGCATTGTTTAAAGTGATAGTTCATAGTCTTTATTCAAGTGCTTTGTATTTAAACACTTGGCATGAATGGCAATAAAGACCAAGATTACTCCATATCATTACAACACTTTGACTTAGTATATACTTAACAATTAATACAATTTATTTAATTACATATATAGTTTAATGTTTACTTTCATATGTATTTATTTAAGCATTTATTTTTCATTACACATTAGAACATGACAAAATAAGCATAACCACTTTGAGTGTAACATATGTTCACTTGGTAACCTAATAAAGTTAATACTTAATTAGCCAAGTAGTGCTACATTTAGTAATCTTAGCATTGAATATATGTGTCTGGGACATGTATTAAAAGTGGGAATGGAAATTCATTACTTAGAATAGATTAGATTTATGTTTAGTACTTAGAATAATTTAGATTAAATTTTAGTATTTTAATATGTTAATAATATTTTAGTTATGACCAAAACAAAATCAAAATAATATATCTCAATTATAATTAATCATACAAAATAAGGCTAATAAAAGTGTAATTGGGAAGACAACAACTTGTAATCACATTTAATGATCTAGGTACTATACTATAGTCCACAAAATATGATAGATCATGTGTGCACACTTGTAATCTATATGATTGGGCATAGGTTCTACTTTGTCGCTCATCATTGGTACTATTGTCAAGGACAAGTGCTGGTGATTTAAATACATAAAATTATTTACAATCACTGTTAAGAATTTAAATGATTTATCATGTAAGAAATAATATTATTTTATTTAATACATACAATAATTCTAAGATATCTTCTTCTTATAAGGTAGATTCCCCATGTATTCATGATTCTAATAAGGGACATCACGAAATAACAAGAAGCAAAGATGATGTATCCCATCAAGTGAAAATTATCTACTAGCATCTAAATGCTTATTATTCAAACTTCACCTTTATACTTCATGAAGATGATCAAATAAGATGAAGGGATCTGAAATGCAAAATAGTATTTCCATCTAATCACTTAGTGTCATCAATGCCTATATCAGTGTCAATAAAGATTATATCAAAAGCGAGTGTCATGGACTAGAAGTTAGTAGATGAATTTTCTAGGTCCTACTAGCCTATTGGAGTCCAATGTAGAAATGATTGCTTTATGGAAGCATGCCATGAATTTGATAAGGGAAAGGAAACTAATGTTCTCTTAACATCATAGTCAGAAAATAAGAATACAAAATATTAGTCAGGTAGATTACATCATGTAAATCCTTTTTCCTTTAATTCAGATGAGATGAAAAATCCATAACTAAACTTCACTTTGGCTAGAAATGAAGGAAGAGGAAGAACTACATCAAATACTAAGAGGACCTTAAAGCCTAGTTCTTTCATTAATCCATCAAAGGATGAAGACACATGTTACATAAGGAGAGTAAGCTAGCATGGCTCTAGAAGTTCTTCATCATCTTTATCCTCATCATCAAGCTTTGACAAAGATGAGCATAGATATGACAAAAATAAAAATGATAGAAAGTCTAGTGAAGATAATGAAAAAGATCATCCTAGATATGAAGGTATAGATGGTGGGTAGGATCAAAAAAATATGGCATAGACATGAATGAAGGCATAACAAGAAACATAAAAGAAGGCATGGTCACAATAGGGATCATGATGAACAAGATAAATAGAATAAATCTTTACTTACTACAAGGATTATGATAAATATTAGGTAGGATGTATACATGCAAACCAAGCATTAGAGGGATAGTCAAATCAAATGACTAGACATGAATAAAATTTCTAAGTTTGAAGGAGGCTACAACATTGATCTACAACATCACTTGCAAGCATTTCATAATGCCTACACCTTGTAGGATATTGAGAATGATTGATAGAACTAAAATTATTCCCTAGGGTGTTTAATATTGAAGCTAAAAGCTAGTATTGATCTTTGGAACTAGAATATATCACAAGATGGTGTAGAATGCTAGAGCTATTTAATGATAAGTATCAAACATACTCCAAATTATCCAACTTGAGGAATTAGATTCAAGGGTGAAAGAAAGGTAATCATGAATCCCTTAATGTAGCCTTGGATAGATATTATTCCTTCCTACATAGGTGCCCAAGTTACAAATTTTCTAAAAGGAAAAAGTTAAGGCATGTTAAGGATGGACCTAGAAACAAAATAAGAGAGATTCTTCAAGTCTATGCTCAAGGGAAGCTTTTAAAAATGAGGGCCCATTAGATCCAATGATTGATTGATCATGTTGTAAAGAAGGAGAGTTAAAGAAAAGTAAAAGTGCTAAAAATCTTAATAGGAATCAATCTCTTTCTAAAAAGAAGATCCATCTTTTTGAACAAGAAGAAGAAGCATCATTAGAAGAGGTTGTCAACTAGAAAACCTTGTTGATAAAAAATTAATCACTAAAATTATGGTTCTAAGCTTTTCTTAAATATTCATCACTATAATTTTTATAGATTTTTGGCCTTCTTCTAGACTTTTCATAGTCTCATTGGCTATAACAAAATTCTTCAAAGTCATAATATATTTTCTTGGAGTCATTACCTTACTTTCTATCTCTTATTGGATGCTTTTTATTTCTTCTTTTTCTTATTGATGAAGATGTTAGCTCTTCCTACTCTTCTTAATATTTTTCATAAGATTTATTGGGATTTTTATTTACATAAATATTCCTAACATTATTTGATTTTTATCCTTTTTTATTTTAAATTTAAATAATTTTAATTCTTTCTTTAAAGCCAATTCAAATGCCTCATTCAAGGTTTGAGGCTCATGAAAGAATAATTATTGTTGATAACTTGTTCTTAAATCATCAATAAAGTTAGATGATTTTTTCATATTCAAACTATATTTAAATTTTGATGAAATTTGTGAGTTTTAATAGAAGGATATCATTGTAGTATAGTGGTGCATAATCCTACTTGTCACAGAAGTGACATGGGTTTGATCTCTACCAATGGCGTGAATGATAGGGGTCCGACTAGTTTTGACCGATGGAATTATATCATATGAAACATAGTTCTATCTGGTCATAATCTTCTAAAGCTAGCATGATAGAACCCTTTTCAAGATTCCTTATAGAACTAATTTTTATTCTACAAGCTATGCTTCTTTTCACATTATCCTTAAATAATAACATAAATCGTAGAACCAAACTTGAACTTATTTGTAGATTCAATTTTGGTTTTACAAATTATTCTGTTCCTTAAAATGCTAAGATGACTTCCTTATAAAACTAACTTATAGAACTACTTTTTGGTTCTACAAACCTACTCTATATAGAAGCTCATGTGGCTTGTAGAATTGGCTTGAAGCTTGCATATAGAACTGAATATTGGTTTTACATATCACACCACCCTTTTACTCTTCTATTTTCTTTTAGAGCTAATGTGGAAAAGCTAAAAATGAATGGTTAATGTCTTTTAAGAGCTTCCAATGTGGCTTGTAGAAGCATTTTGAAGCTACTTCATAGAATTGAATTTTTGGTTCTACAATGCTCATCTTCTTTTCAAATCTTAGATAGCTAATAAATAAATATTCTATGAATCAATCCTATAATTTCTCAAGATACTTTCCCTTTGAAACAAATTCTCCTCACTTATCTTACACAACACATGGAATTTACCCATAAAGCTAAACTTGGATGTTATCTTATACAATCATATCTTACAATAATATGAAGTGAATATTTAACCTTTACCTAGCTAACATGGTAGAACCAATTTAGAAGCTCCTTGTAGAACTAATTTTTGATTCTACATGCTTTCCCCTAGTTCTATGATTCAAGCAACCAATAGATGATGTGGGTTGCAAAGTTATTTTAGAGCTCTCTTAGAGAACCAATTTGAACAACCACTTTTTGATTCTACTAACCTCTCCATATACTACAAGTTGATGTGGCATATAGAGCTAGTTGAGCCTTTAGTTGTAGAATTTTTGTCTACTCCAAAAATTTGCTAAGAGTTTACATGGTTTCTAGAACCAATTTGAAAGCTCCTTGTAGAATCAATATTTGGTTCTATGAACCCACACTAACTTCACGAGCTAACATGGATAAATAATATTAGCTCTCTGCTGCAAAATTAAAATTTCTCCTTCAAGTCTTCATTTTTATAAGATTAAACTAGTATGTTTCAACTTAGTAATCTATTATTAACTATTTAGGCTAATGCTAACCTTGTTTCAGCCTAGAACTGATTCTTTCAACTCCACAAATCATTTCTATTAATCCAAAACCTAGTTAATAACCTAAGAATGAACAATATTTTAGGTCAAATTTTGTCACTGTAAGCTCTTTTCATGGTGTTGATTAAAATTTACTTAATTGTTCAACCATGTATTAGGGTGTCTTATGTAATTTAATCTTGCTTGAAACTCTAACTTTTCATGTCAATTCTTTGAGATTTTACTCATGAGCTTGCATGTTCAACCACCAAATAATATTTGAGCTACTACCATACTTAAAAATTCAATCACTTTTAGAACTATTATTAAAATAAGCTAAAACCTTTCTTCATTTCCACAAATGGTCTACTCTTATAAGCTTCATTCTTCATTTAGGTCTTTTATTTCATGCACTCAAATTTAAGGGAAATATGACCTCAAGCCAAAATCTAATATAAATCCTCAAAGTTTTCTTTTGAACTTACCAAGAATACTTCTTATCTAAGCACTATAAGAAATTCATCTTGACCATATTGTCTTAATTAATCAACCTTTATTATGGGAAGATTCTAAACATTTCAAAATTTAGTCCAATAATTCTTATGTTTGTTATTCCATGGTGATGGAAATTATTGTAATAACAAAGTTATTACCACATGGCCTATTCCAAAAGATCTTCATGAGTGTGCTAAACTATAGGATTGAATAATTACTACAATAAGTTTGTTTATGAATTTTTTATAAGTGAGTGAATCTATAATCAATTTACAAATGAAGGATATCCCTTGGGAAATGGAGTGCTAATTGCTAAGAAACTTTTGATAGATTCAAGATGACCCTTATAACCCATATCATTTTTCCCCTTCTTAACTTCTGAAAGTTGTTTGAAGTTCATACTAATGCTTTGGATGAGGAAATTGGAAGGCTACACTTATAAGATAATCATCCAGTGGAATTCAAGTTCAAGAAGTTGAGTCTCATAGAATAGTTATGGCTAGTACATTAAAAGTAAACATTAATCATTGTGCATTATCTTTGCACATAACAACACTATTTATAGTGAAAATAGATAACATTACGACAAGCTATCTCATTACTTAATCCAAGTTGAAGTCAAAAAAAGCTCGATGTTTGAGTTTGTTACAAAATTTTAACCTTGAATTTATTTATTAAATGAATAGAGAAAATGTGGTGGTAAATGCATTGAGCTAGCATCCTCAAGTATGCTGAATGGAGGTTGTAGATTAACACAATAGCTCTTGGATGATGGCTAACCATGAACTTTAGGAGAAAATTAGGGACAAATTCCATCATGATCTATGTGCTCAAGAGTTTCCAAAGTTGTTCTTGGATGATAATGAGTCGAATTTGAGTGAAGTAGAATGCTAACTTATGTTTGAGTAAACTTGATTCTATGTCCTATACTAGGGTATCATGTGTTTTCAAATCATTGAAGAATGCCATAATTGCCTCTAGAAAAATCATTTTGAGGCATAAAAGAATAGTGAAAGTAGTGGAAAATAGTTTTTATTTGTTAAATCTAGGGGTTAATGTGACAAATTTTTTGTAGAGATTTTTTGTTTGTCAATAGGACAAATGTGCTAACAAGAGACCATGGAGTTTGCTCCACTACTTGGTAATTTGAGAGTTTCCATGAGCAACTATTTTCATGGATTTTATCATTGGGCTTCCCATAGTGCAAAGCTTTTCCAACATCCTTATAGTTGTGGATAAGTTCTCTATGTTATTTTCATCCCATGTCCCATACCTTGCATGACTAAAAATGCAAGATCCTTATTTTTTAATAATGTGGTATGCTACTTTGGATTTCAAATGAGTATTGTGTCTAATCGAGACTCCTACTTCATAGGGATGTTTTGGTAGAAGCTCTTTGAAATGATGGAAATGAATCTATGGATGTATTTAGGTTATCATTTCCAGATGAATGGATAGACATGATAAGTGAATATGATCTTAGAGGACTACTTGAAGAATTTTATTTTATTTTATTAAACAAACTAAGTAACTCAATTAGCCATGGCATAGTTCAATTAAAATATTTAGAAGTCATCGATATAGGATTCTCTCTAGCAAAGTTAGCCCTAGGAAGGTAACTAGTAGTATTCCAGTTATTGGAAACCTCACATTAAGGCATAAATCCTTTAGATAATGAGTTAGTGAAGCCATGTATAGATCATATTGAGGTGGCAAGGAAGTAATTTAAGAATTTTATCTAATATATGAAAAATTATGATAATAGAAAGTTATTATTGTTGGAGTTCAATGTTGGAGAATGTGCTTTTCAAAAGATGAATTATGTGGGTTGGATGAGGCCAAAGAAGAGGAAAATTCATAAGTTGTTGAGCTGATATGATATATCTTTCAAGGTCCTTGCTCATGTGAAATTAGTTTCATACAAGCTATAGTTATTATCATATCTAGTAAAATATCATATGGTATTCCATGTTTTCATGATAAAACATTTTATCTCAAGAGATGCTAATCTAGCAACATCAAGGCCTTGAAGGTCTTAAACCTTTAATACTATGAAAGAGTGATGGATTCATTCCATCATCAACGTGCACATAACTTATTATTCTCCTAACTAGAAGCTAGAATTATTGATGCATTAATAAGGCACATCCTTAGAGAAGGACACCTAGGATGCCTTACATACTCTCAAATATAAGTAGATGTTCATTACAAACTTATGAATAAAGAATCATATTAATATGTATTTATGGATTTATGGGGTTTTTGGCTCGATGCTATCACTTTTCATTAAGAGCAATAGTGTTTAGAAGACATAGGCTTTCCTGTAAAAAAAATGGTAGAGGTAAGATATTCTAGATGGTGCCAAGTGAATCTGAGATGGATCACTTATAAAGGTCAAAGAACAAGTGTGTTTTCCATTAATTAAGTAGTTGGATGATGTCATGATGAGACTAAATTTCCAAATATCCTTGCACATGCTAATGTTTGACTTTCACTAAGCATGAGGAGTGATTTCCTCAAGGTACAAAGTAGGCTCCCCTTAAATGTAGAGGATCAACTCTACTTTTTCATAACACTACTATAGGTAAAGAACCAAGTCATATGATAAGAAAGTAAATTTTTCTCATAGTATAAAGGTTAGTATATTTTTCATTAAAAATTATAAACATGTTTTCTTAATGTAGGTTATTCAAACATATCTAAGCCTCTATTAGATATCAAGTTGAATTCAAAAGTTAAACTTTATAGTTTAATAACCCTCATTGTTGGGCCTTATTGTTTATAATTATTGGAAGGGATTTTAGTTGTTCAATGTTTCTCAATACCTAATGTGCTCTCCACATTTGGAAAATTATATGAATAAAATCTTAAGCTTCAAGGATGTTACCTCTTTCAGTAGGGAAAAGTATAGGAAAACATGCCTTGTTGATGGCTTAAAGGTTGTTTCCCTTTAGAATGGAAGCCAGAGGAGTATGAAGATCCTTATGAGTTCCATGACATCTTAACCATCACTAAATAACTACATGGCCTTCATTTCGTTTTGAACTTTATCATAAGGATATGTAGCCTTATTAGAAAGGCTTTGTTTATCTAGCTTGGGCCCTACCCCTCTCTACATAGTAGGGTTTAGGGCTAGTTATGTGTAGCTTAGGTTTAATCCTTGTTATGATGTCATATTGTCTTAGATCATATTATGTTATGGTGTATCATGCATGTATGCATGTATATGTCTTCCATATTTTATGTATGCACATTACCTAAGGCATTTTCCCTATGCTTTTAACCATGCTCTAATGGATGCCATGACTTTCATTATGCTTGTACATAGTATGAAGATTGAGGCATAGTCCACCTCATGTTTGCCTTTCTTCCCTAGCTAATTTGGGACTATTTGATCATGTTGTATAATAATTTTTAAGGATTTCACTAAAACAAAATTATCCTACACAAAATTTTATTTTTAAAAAATTTTCTTTTCCATTGTAAAAAGTTTAGAATAGAAAGCTATAGGTTCATTCCTATGGAAAAGCATGTTAACCTACTCATTCCATTTTCCAATCCCATGATTATAAATAATGATGCATGACTACATTAATGAGTCATCTCCACTTGTTGTAGGGGCATCCATCTTGATATACCCCAATAGGATCCAATCCATAACTTCCAAGAAAATCTAGCTTAGAAAATAAGAATAACATAATAAAATGAAGAAATATCCTTATATTAAGATAATTCTCAAAACACATAGCAAATACATCACAGATGAGGAGCCAATTCAACTAAAAACTCTCCTAAGCATCTTAGAGACCATATTTTGTTCTCTCTTAATCCTCAATTGCTTTCCATGGAGCCCAAGCTCAAGACATGACACTTATAAGAGCTTCTCCTAAACTCTCTCAAGTTCTCTCACTTGCCTCTCACTCAACTTCCTTACACAAGCTCTTATCTTGCACAAGCTCTCCTCCCTTAAACAAGATCTCTTCCCTCAAGAGCTCTCTCTCTTATCCTCTATTAGGATATTTGGCCTTTAGTGTTTGCACTTTGGTCGTTCACACTTTAGCACTAATAATGGTGGATTACATTAATATTTATAAGTAAATAGACAATGAAAACCCTAGAAACCTTTCCTTAACTCAACTAGAAGTTCTTTAGATGTTTCCCAAGACTTCTCACCTTCTATCCAATTATTTCCATATTTATTTGTCTATTCACATCTTGCTTTGGCTATTTCCCAAATTAGAATAGGAGTTTCAGAAGTTTCTCTATGCATCTAGGTCATCATTGGCTTTGCTAGGATGTCTATTATGAAATACTTTCTTTCAGAAGAGATGTCTACTATTTTTAGTAGATGTCTCCTTTGGACTTGGGATGGCTACACTTTAGGCAATATGTCTTTAGGGATACATCTATCTTTCAAAGGAGATGTCTTTTCTACAAGTGCCAAAAATAAAAGTACTTGTTTTGATGTTGGAAATCTTCGAATGCCTTCCAACAAATTCACATATCCTAAAACTCCCTAAACTCATCAAAATGTGCCCGAAACACCTCAAAAAATGCCAAAACATCCAAGAATAATCTCCAAAAAATCACTCAAAAAGACATATAGTATGTAGGGTAGAATAAGGGGATTGGAAGAGGTGTCCCTACACTAGCTCTCCCACCCTTAAAAATGTCATGCTTCATGACTTTTTACAAGTTGGAAGGCACGATGCCCCCATGACTTAAGGCCATCATAATAATCATGATTCTATGCATTACAAACATTATAATGAACATCATTTGAGGTTTCATTTTTGAGCTTTCTTTTCTCATGTGGACTTGTCCTCATGCCTCACCATGCTTCTTTCATGTAAGCATCGCCTTGGAATGCTTTCCTTGCGTCCTCATGATGACTCAAACCTACAAAAAATAAAGAAAAAGAAAAAGAAAAAGGATTAGGCTGTCTTAATTCAACATCCTTTATTCTCTTCTTTTTCCTCTTCTTCACCTTCCTCTTCTTGGTGTTTGAACAACTACCACTTAGCTTCCTTTCATTACCATCATGTAGACTACCTTCATGATGTACTGCCATTTTACATCCAAGACAATCAAATCCATCATCACACTTCACAAATTTATCATTGTTGTAATCAATATCAAGCATCTATAAATTTTAGAAAATCATATCACTATCAATGTCTTCACTCACATCAATAATAACCTTCTTAGAATGACTATACCAATAGCCATCATCATCAAACAATTTACATTATTATTCTTTTGCTTACTAACAATGGCATCAAAAGTCACAATATAACTCTCAATCTCATCACAATCATCACAATTATCAAGATTCTCATCATTACCATTAAAGAAACCACTACCAAGCTAAATTGAAAAACTAGCATCCATCACACTAGCTTCAATATGAGAGACATTACTACCATCAACAAGGTAAAGCTCACCCTTACTTACCTCTCCATGGATTCTCCCATTCATCTTTAATTCAACTTGATCTTCAACATGTGGCTATCCAATCTCCTCAAATTTTGAGGGTTCATGATCCCAAATAGGAGTTCATGTTTCCAATGGCTTCTCCTCTTTAAAGGAATCATCAACAAGATCTTCATCCCACGTTGAAGGTACCGGCTTGAAAGGTAAACTCTACTCCATATTTTTAAAATTAGATTCATTAAAAACATCATTAAAGAAATTATTCTTCCATGTACTTTGGCTAGAAGACTCACCTCTCTACCATGAGATAGTCTCAACTTGAATTAGAATCTCCTTTCCCTTGCCACAAGGTATAGAACAATTGCAAAAAGAATGAGTATGATACATTATAATGCTACTCTTGATCCTCCTTGAAAATGTCCCTTGATCTTTGCCACTCTCTTATCTTTAATGCTTCACCTCCCATGAATCATGAGGTAGGAACACTCCTTGATCAGAAACATACATCATCTTGGACTTTGAAAATCATTTGGTCCCTTTTATGAAGCTCTTGGTTCCCTCCCTTGAAACCCTTGAGTATTGATTACTCCTTTTCTTAAGAAGAGATACTTGAGAACTCTTTGTCTCATTGATCTCTACTTCATTAGACCCTTTATCTTCCTTTCCTTCTTGATGGCTAGGAGATATTTTATCAATTATCCTCAAAATAGTTTCCATGTTAGTCTTGAATTTCTCCATATCCCTTTCTAATGTTTTTGAAAAATCTTGATTCTTGTGGACCTTTACATTGGGAAGAACTACTTGTATTTTAGTCACAAAAGCTTTAAAGAAGTCCTTAAACTATTGAAGCTATTATCTAAGCTATTGATATGTCATCTTCTTTGGAGCCATACCTAAAGCAACAAGAATGATATCCAAAAGAAAATACAAAAATATCCACAATAATGTTCCTTTCATTCAAAGAAAACACCAATTTTCAAATAGAAATGTGGAAACCGCTAAACCTTTCCTCCAATACCAATCTAGTGCAGGGGCATGGACCCTGATATACCCCAATAGGATCCAATCCATAGCTTCCAAGTAGATTTATCTTAGAAAATAAGAATAACATAATAAAATGGGGAAAATCTCCCTTATATTAAGATAATTCTCAAAATATATAGAATATATATCAAATATGAGGAGCCCAACTCAACTCACAACACTTCCAAGGATCTTAGATGCCACACTGTATCCTCTCTTAATCCT
Organism: Gnetum montanum; assembly: GCA_015680685.1. NCBI lineage: Eukaryota > Viridiplantae > Streptophyta > Gnetopsida > Gnetales > Gnetaceae > Gnetum > Gnetum montanum. Next base: position 135,926 of record MNCI01016127.1, on the reverse strand, counting down.
CAATTTCTCACCATGGAGCCCAAGCTCAAGAAAAGACACTTATAAGAGATTCTCCTAACCTCTCTTAACTGCTCTCTCTTGCCTCTCACTCAACTTCCTTGCACAAGCTCTCTTCTTGCATAAGATCTCCTTCCTTGCATAAGCTTTATTCTTGTACAAGTTCTCTATTATTAAGAGCTCTCTCTCTCTTATCCTCTATTGAAATGTTTGGCCTTCAACATTTTGCCCTTGGCCCTTTGGCACTAACAATGGTGGATTACATCAAAATTTATAAGAAACCAGATGATAAAACCCTAGAAATCTTTCCTCACCTTAACTTGAGGTTCTTTAGATGTTTCTCAAGTCTTATCACCTTCTACCTAGTCGTTTCCATATTCCTTTGGTTGTTTTCATCTTTCTTTGGTTGTTTCCTAATTTGTAACAAGCTTTTTCAGAAGTTTCTACATGCATTTGGGTCATCTCTAGCTTTGCTAGGATGTCTACTATGAAAGCCTTACTTTCGTAAGAGATATCTACTATTTTTAGTAGACATCTCCTTTGGACTTGGGATGTCTACACTTTAGGGGAGACGTCTCTAGGGAGACATCTATCATTCAAACTAGACGTCTCTTCTACAAGTGCTAAAAATAAAAGTGCTTGTTTCGATGTTGGGAGCCTCCTGATGCCTCTCAACAAGTCCCCATAGACCCTAGAACCTCCTAAACTCATCAAAATGTGCCCAAAACACCCTAGAACATGCCAAAACATCCAAGAATCATCCCTGATAAAATCACTCAAAAAGACACACAGTATGTAAGATAGAACAAGGATATTGGAAGAGGTGTCCCTACACCACCGCCCATGGTTCTTTTATTGAAGAAGCATTAAAATTTTTTAGAATGGTAGTTTGAATTTTTTTCATTCAAATTAACTTAATTAAAATGATGTATTTTAAAATGCTAAATGCCAATTTGAAATTTCCTAGTATAGGTTCTTTTCCATTAATAAAATGATCATTTTTGTTTAAAATTTTACACAAATAAAAGTTCAAAGAAAACAAAAAAATTATAAAAAAATAAATATTTAACAATTTTAAATTTTAAATATTAACTTTGAAGAGGGTTTTAGCCTTGATTTGCAATAATAAGATGTTTTTTAGTGAGGATTTTAGCATTGAATATTAATTTGATCTAAGATAATAGGAAGGGTGGTTAGAGGTAGGCTAGATTGATTGATATTTTATGACTATAGATTTTTTGTTGAAGAGATTGAGTTGTCTACCAAATAAATTTAAAATTTGTATCATGGCATCATCATATGACACGTAAAAGAAATTTTCAAATGCATCCACTCTCAAAGAAATTCTAGCTGCACAATGAGAATATATGGTCAGCAAAATGACATTACTTTATGAAATCCATGAACAAAACAAAGAAATTCTTTGATGACTATCAATATTTGAAGAGACGATTGAGGGGAAAAAGGAGACTAGTGTTGCTCCAAAGGATAATGAATAGATTTCATTGAAATTAGTAGAACTCGGTGCCAAAGTAGAGGAGGATAAAAATTCATCTAATTTTAACGAAACAAAGACAAGAACAGAATTTACAATTGTAGAAGCTTTGAAAGAGCAAGATGAAAAAGGATAAAAGAAAAAAATTTTGTAGATATCCTAGAGACAAAGGATGAAATAGATGAAACTTTATTTAAGAAAGTTCCAAAAAAATATAGATGATATGCATATAACTTCTCCAAAAATTCATAAGGTTTTTAGGATTCCAGGTGAATGACATGAAAAGACCTATCATGTAATTGTTAAGTTTCATGATGTATAAGATAGACTACATGATTGGAAACATTGAAGCTACATGAATTAAGTGGAGAATAGATGTTTAGATAAATAAGGATTTCCTTGAATGGAACTTGCTAAAAGAGCTAAATAATGGAAAAAGGTTAAGGTAGCATGTGAATAGGATCTGGTAGCATACCTAAATGCTAGTAACATGGTAGTCATTACAAATAAGTGGTATCCCAAAAATTATTTAAAAAACATATAGGCCCTTTAAGGTGTGCATTTCTCAACATTAATTGTGAAATTGTAAATAAAGTTGTTTCTTTGACTAGGATTAGCTTCTTTGATAGCTTTAATATTTTTGGTTTTATTAAAACTTGGGAAGATGTTGGTTGTATATATTTTATAGTTCTTGGATTTATTAAATTTGTATTAATAAATACAAAAGTAGGGTACATAGGCAAGCCTTTTGAGGGCATTGCAGTGTCAGTAAGGAGATATTTTGAAAATTGTATGGTTTTAAAAAAAATTAATGATCATAAATAATATGTTTGGGTAAAAATCTTATGTTAGCATGATTATTCTTTCCTTTACATATGCTATTTTGCTCCTAGAGATGCTACATTATATGATTCTATAAAACTATCTCATAATCATCCTTTTCAATTCTTAGGTAGAGATATTGTAGAATTTTCAACAAAAGGCTAAATATTTATTTGTGAAGATTTTAATGCAAGGATAGGTGTAGAATAAATAGAAATTATTTAATGGAAACATAATATTGGTAGTTTAGGTATTGTTGAAGATCACATATAGACTCAACATTTTGCAGATGATACTATTAATAAGATGAACTAACACCTTTTAGAACGGATAAAATTTTTTGATCTTTTGATTTGCAATGGACTTTCTAGATTTTTGTTGAACCCCTTAACGCTCTAGTTTTTAACCTTATAAGTTTGTATTTTTTTACTATTTTATTATATCAAAGATAATCAATTTTAGCAATAGAATTTGATAAGTATTAATCTTCTTGTTGAGTTCTATGTATCACACAAAATCATGGCATCGGTGAAGATCAAGATCAATTATATTGATCCTTATAGTTGTAGTGATATGGATAAATAACATAGATTTCCATAGAAGTAACATGTTTCAAAGAAATCAAGATATCAATTTAGTCATTGGGAAATCTAAATTGAGTATCAAAGATTCCAAAAATCATGATGAAATTTGATAGTCCAAAAATTGATTGCTATCAAATTCTTCAATACCAATCAATTTCCAAATGCTTATTTTTCCTAACTATTGTAAATCATCTTATGTATAAATAGTAAGCTCATCTATGAGTGAAGGGAATGCTAAATTCAAGAAAGAACTCGCATTGAATTGAATTCTTCTTTATTTTTACTAGAAGTTGTTGAGGAAGATTGTTGACACCTTGTGGTAATCAACAACCATTGATGTTATTAAGGTTGTGAAGTTGCTACATTGTGAAGGTAGTAGAGCAAGGCCACTATTTAGGTGTCATCTCCTTTGTACTCTTTTGATATTTGTGAGAAATTTATGTATTTTTCAATTTTGTTTAATCAATTATTTTCATCTTTGAACTTAATATTAGAAGTTAGGATGAGGGCTTTTTGATTTTACTTATGAGTGATAGTCATAAATGTGGACTTTTTAATTGAATTTGGATCTAATTATTTATTATCTTAATGATCATTTTGATTTTGAAACCATTCCTCCATGGATACGATTCATGAGTTACTCATAGATGAGGTGAAAATTTTATAATAGAGACAATTGTTAAGGTAATTCAACACCAAACTTTAGTTGGCTTGTTAATTTAACACCATTGCTAAGGAGGTCAGAACAGTTAATCATCATCAAGGGTTCTGTACATTTTCAAATTTATTTTGTATATTTAGTACTGTTTAATAGGTACACTATATTCTTCTTTTTATTTTATTTTAATTTCTTTTAGTTAAGTAGTTTTATACATGGTTTCTTTCAATTTTTTTCTTCTATTAAAAATTTTAAAAACAAGGAAAAAGTACAATCCCAAGAATCAACCCCTCTTATTGCCCAACCTATTGAGATTGTAAAGAAGTTTATAATTAAGGCAAAAATTTCAAGGGTAATTAAATCAATTTATAGAGTTTAGGATCGGTTACACATGAATATGCTAAGGCATTAGCCTTTATAAATGTACATGAAATAATTTAAGGTAAGATCAAGAGAAACAAAAATAACAATATCCAATCCTTTTTTCCTCTTTTGAAGAGCAACATTCTAATAACAACAGAGATACAACAGAAAATGGAAGGATACAATCTAACTTTTCTACATCTTTTAATCCTCTCTTTGATATTCCAACCAATACAATGGAAACTATGAGTTCAACTATGGCGGCAAGTTCCCAAAATCAAAGTTTCAGGAAAATATAGAGTAATGTAACCATGATGGGAGGAATCATCCAAGCTATAAATCCCTTAAATTTGAAAATTTCAATCACATAAATAGGCTTTATTTCTATATCAATTCTAATTGTAACCCCAATATTCACTTATACTTTTACAATTGGATCTCATTCACACCATACACCTTCTCTAGTTTCTTTTGGTTCAATTTCTTTTTCCTTTGGTAGTTTAGGTTCTAATATTCTAGTTGGATAGGCCCACCAAGTACAAACTCTTAGGGATTTATTAAATCAAGTGATAGAAATCATACCTCAAGGACTATTAGCTTTTCCACAAGGTAGAGATGTAGAGGTTAAAAATATTTACTTTACCTATTTTTAACAAAACAAATGATGAAGATCTAGTCACTCATATAAGAGAATTTGAAACCACAAAAGTAATGCTAGCACCTCAAAGTGTGGATAAAACCAAAAATATTTCTTTTAACTGAACCTTGAAAGATAAAGCTGATTTTTGGCTATAAACCTATAGGACACAAATTAGTTCATGGGATGAATTTAAGGGTATCTTTCTTCAAATATTTCTCTCTGATGATAGGCTATATTCATTAAGGAAGTAACTAATGAGTTTTATGCAACAAGAAGATAAATATTATAAGAGTACTTTTTATAGTTTTAAGGGGTTGTGTTTAAAGAATTCTAATCATGGATTTCCAGCCCATCAACTTATTCAAATCTTTGTACAAGGTCTATAACCATATTGTAGGAAAAATGTTGACTTTGCATGTTGTGGAAATATACTAAATGTGACATCAGAATATGGATGGAGAATAATAGATTCATTAGTAGATCATAGTAAGAGATTGCTAAAACCTAACATCATGCAAGACATGATCAAACAAACCAAACAACTAAATAAAAAACTAGATGAGTTGACATAGTTAATAAAGAAACAAGCTCATGTAGTGCAAAGTGAAGTATGTCATCTTTGTTGTAACCCACAACATGATTGCATCACTTGTCCAATCTTATCATATTATCATGAGGAAGTTCAAGAATTAGTGAAGGCTTTTCAATAATATATAAGTTAACCAATAATCACTTTTCCAAAGAGATCATATTTCAAAAAATAATATCCTTTAAATAATTTTAGACCATTGAAGAGCTAATGAATGAGCACTTAGATAAAATCACTCAAAGTCTTACTTCCTTCATTGAAGAAAGTAGGCAATTCATAACTAAAACAAGGAGAAGATTTCAAGACTTAACAAAAAATGAATTACCTTCTCAACATGAGCCAAATCCTACATCTCAAAGAAAGGGTAAGGAACAATTGCATTTCATCACTATTAGAAGTGGAAAGACCATTGAACCTAGATCCCAAAAGAAGGTTAGATTTCAAGAAGTTATGATAAAATAAAAAGTTCAACACAAGTACTAAATGAAGAGGAAAACAATGAATCAATAAAAGAAAGAGAACAACCATTAACATTTTCTCCTTTTCCTAGAAAAACAACCTTAGCTCCTTTTCTAAAATATTGTAAGAGGAATTTACAGTTAATACCCATATAAAAAATATTTAATAAATTATATTTACATATTCTTTAAGAAAAAGCTATAAAGGATACACTTATTTATGCCAAGTATTTAAGGGAACTATGCATTAAGAGCAGAAAGGAAAAGATTCCTAGATAAGTTTATTTGGTTGATAATTTATCTCAACTTATAGAAAGCCATGAAGTTCCAAAATACCAAGATCCATAGGTTCCTACAATTTCAGTTAAAATAAATGAATAAACTACTAAGAATGTCCTATTAGATCTAGGAGCTAGTATCAATATCATGCCACTTGAAATGACTTGCTCACTTGATTTGGAGAATATAAGAAAGGTAAACATGAAAATCTCTTTGGTTGATTGTTCTAATGTAAAACCTATAGAAGTAGTAGAAGATTTAACAATAAAGGTTGAAAGAGGAAAATACCCTGTTGATTTTGTCGTATTGAAAGTAAAAGATCCAAATTGTTTTCTCATCATACTACATAGACCTTGGTTAGTAACAGCTGATGTAGTAATCAAGTATAGATCAAGGAAACTCCAATTATATTTTCCTACTCTTACTTTTATGCTTAAAATATATGATAAACAAAAGAGGATTGATTGAATCAAGATTTAAAAGAGGAAAGAGTGCTCTATACAATATCCACTTCAACAATGGCACAAGATATAGAAACATTGGTATTAAATAATTCTAAGGAACAACCTTTAGACCCCTTAATGAGTGGCGAGGTACCCCTACACTCAACCATACAAATACGAGTGTTACACGTGCGATCTGGTCGAACTCTGCAAACTAAGTGCCTACACACCTCATGGAACACTTAAGGTTAATCATTCATTGTCTTCCTAGACTTACTTATAGTTGTCATGGTTGTATGGTTAAGTAAGTCTGAGGTATATGATTTTTATATCTTTTCTATTTTATCTCTTATGCTAACAAGGTGAAGGGTGAAGAGACTAATTGACTAACTTTAACTAACTAACTAAGCCTTAATTAACCTAGCATCAACATATGTTCCCACTTACCGTTCACACCCTGAACTTATGAAACCTTGGTTACCAAATGGTATTCGTTGCTGGGATCACCAAGTGTAACGCACGTGCTAGAAGTGGTTGTACTAAGGCACTTAACTAGGGGAGAAGGGTTGAGAGATTTAATTAACTAATAAAGCATTTAAAGGATAAATAATAAATAATAGTAAATAAAATCCTATTTAGCCTATTCGATGCACTGCAAGGTTTATCCAAAAAGTTCATCTTTATTTCCATACACAAACTTGTGTTCAGGTACAATATTTGCTTGAATAAAGATCCGTTCACTTTGGAGTTCCTACTGCAGGCACATGGAAATTATTCTATCTCTTGAGAGGTAAAACTACCAGAGTTTCACTATGGTCTAGGCCTAGAATGAGAAACAATGGAGAACTGCCTCTTATTTATAGACTTGGCGACACACCGTGATATCGCGTACGTGATATCGCAAGGGACGATGCGATATCATGTCCCATCATCCCTCTACAAAGGAACAATGAGATCTCCTTGACCACATTTTTAATTTGGGATTGGGCAATATTGGAGAAACAATTCAACCATCTAATAATGATTCTTTGGATCTTAGAGAATTACCTAGTATCCCTGAGTACATTTTCCTTCATCATAATAAAATGTTAATAATAAAATTCCAACCTTCTAATAATCAAGAAGCTAAATTATTTGAATTTTTACACAGAAAGTCTAAGGCATTTGGATGAACTTATGAGGACCTTCATAAAGGAATCTCACCTATAATCTACTAACATCACATCTATCTAGAAGATAATGTGAAACTAGTAAGAATTCCCCCTAGACAAATTAATCCAACTTTAAAATAAATATTCAAGGATGAAATTTTTAATCTTTTGAAGAAAGAAATCATTTATCCAATAGCTAATAGTAAATGGGTAATTCCTATTACTATAGTTCCTAAAAAATGAAAAATGGAGAGTTTGTATCAATTATAGGAAGCTCAATGAAAACACAAAGAAAGATCATTTTTCTTTACCTTATATAGACCAAAATTTAGATAAATTAGAAGGACATGAGTATTATTATGTTTTTGATGCATTTAGTGGTTACAATCAAGTATCCATTGCACCTAAGAACCAGCATAAAATAATGTTTACATGTCCATATGAAACTTTTGCTTACTGATGGATGCCTTTTGACCTTTGTAATATACCTGCAACCTCCCAAAGTTCCATGATATCAATATTCTCTGATATGTTAGAAAACTATGTAGAAGTATTTATGAATGATTTTCCAATCTATGAGGACACTTATGAATAAACATTACAATATTTAGAATGTATTTTAAAGATATGTATTGATAAAAATCTAAAATTGAGTGGGGAAAGGAGTCATCTAATGGTGACAAGTAGTATAGCCTTGGGACATGTTATCTCTAAGGATGGGATAAGAATGGATGAGGAAAAATTAAAAGTAATATCTACAGTCCTAGCTCCAACTAATTTAAAGATTCTTTGATCCTTTCTAGGACATGTTGGATATTATAGATGATTCATGAAAGATTTTTAAAAATTTCTAAACCGCTTTACATGCTCCTAGAAAAAGATGTTCCATTTATATCGACTAATGATTGTCAAGAAGCATTTTCAGAACTTAAGAAAAAAGTAACCACTAGCCCTATCTTAATGCACCAAATTAGGATTTTCCATTTGATTTGATGTGTGATGCTAGTGACACTACTATAGGGGCAATTTTAGAACAATGTATAGATAATAAGCCATGAGTCATCTATTATGTGTCTAAAAGTTTAGATCAAGCCGAAGAAAATTATACAACTATAATACAACTATAGAAAGTTTAGATCAAGCCGAAGATCAAGCCATTGTGTATGCTTTAGATAAATTTAGATATTATTTAATAGGATATAAAACTAGAGTTTATACTAACCATTATGCCATTGAATTTTTAGGTACTAAAAAATAGAAAATGTTGGAATAATTAGATGGTGTCTATTACTTCAATACTTTGATCTAGACATTTTAGATAAAAGAGGTAGAGAAAATTTTGTGGCAAATAATCTTTCAAACTTAGAAACAAGGGATGAAAATAGGATAAAAGGAGTATTCCATGATGAATTTCTTGATGAACAACTCTTTTCCATATAGAAGGTCCAATGGTTTGCTAATATAGCAAACTATCTTGCCACTATGAAAACCCCAACATAATGGAGTAAGGAGGAAAAGAAATAGTTTTTAAGAAACATCTCTAAATAAATTTTGAATAAACCATACCTTTATATAATATGTAAAAATAATGTAGCAAGAAGATGTGTGGTTTAGGATGAATAAGAAGTAATTTTATATATGAGCCATGGCCTTGTAGATGGACATTTTAATAGTAGATGTACTATTATCAAAATTTTGCAAAGTGGATTTTATTAGCCTTCACTATTTAAAGGTGCACACAAATATGTCCAATAATCTGATAAATGCCACTGAATAGGGATCATAACTAAAAGATAAGAAATGCCATTAAATCCAATTTTAATAACTAAACCATTTGATGTGTGGGGAATAGAATTTCAAGGACCATTTCCACCATCTAATGGATGTCAATACATTTTGGTTTGTATCAAGTATGTTGCTAAGTGGGTAGAAGCTAAATCCACCCCAACAAATGACATTAAGGTAGTGGTAGCATTCATTAGAGAAAATATTCTAACATGATCTGGAATTTCATGGGTAATCATAAGTTATCAAGGAACTTATTTTGTAAATAAAATAATAAAAAAATTCCTTAAGTCTTGTGGAATTCAACATATAATAGCTACTACCTATCATCCTCAAATAAATGGTCAAGTAGAAAATTCAAATAGAATCATTTTAAAGATATTTAAAAAAACCCTATGTGCTAACAAGAAAGATTCATCAAAAACATTATAATATGCACTTTGGACCTATAGAATTACATATAAACCAAGTTTAGGTTATTCGCCTTATCAATTGGTTTATGGTAAATAATGTTTATTGCCCATAGAAATCAAATACCAATCTTTATGATTAGCACAACAATTGGATTTTGATGAAGAAACAAATCATGACTCTAGAATACTTCAAATACATGAACTTGATGAAATAAGGTTGAATGCCCTTGACAAGAAAAAATTATTAAAAAAACCAAAGAGTATACATGATAAGAATATTGTCAAGAAACATTTTTCAATAGGTAATAAAGGTCTTTTGTGCAATATGAGGTTAGTCAAATTTCCAAGTAAGTTAAAAACTTAGTGGGAAGGCCCTTATTTAGTGGTATGATTCTATACTAAAGGAAGTATCTTAATTTCACATATTGATGATTAATCAACTACATTTCTAGTCAATGGACAAAGATTTAAATTATATCATCAACATCATATTGAGAAACCAGGAGAAGATGAACTAGTAGAGCTAAATGAAAAAACTTATCCCAAAGATGATGAAGAAAATGAAATGAGTTAATTAGAAGTCCAAGCCATGGATAGTAACCTTCAGTAAGAGCCCTACATTATATTGTAATATAATAAATAAAGTAATTTAGTCTATGAATTTTTCCTTGAAAATAGTAAATCCTATTATTAATTGGAACTTGAAAGAATTCATTATCATTGTGTCTAGAATTCCAAGGAGAAGGAAAAATCCTCCTACCTTGAGATATGTCAGTTTAAACCCAAAATCCATCTAATGGTGAACCTTAGATTAAGAAACTAGTAAATTATGTTAATTGATTATTTTATTTTATTTTCTCTTCAATATTCTTTAAGTTTCAAACTTTCATGATCATTTGAATAATAACCATGTTTGGTTTGTAAGAATTTATGAATGCTCCCAGTCATTATCGTCCTGATAAGTCAATATGTGGAAAATGATATGTCTTACTGGAACTATTTATAAAGTTTCCTTTAGCATGAGAAATGTCATTGTAATCAAGTGAGTGACCATCACATATGTTCAAAGAGAAATTGTTCCTCCATATGAACCTCATGATTAAAGAGGGTCAAATTGGTTTTAAGAAAAACCACTATAAGTCATAAGGTCTCATGAAAGCCTTCAATCATGAGTAGGAACACACTCCCTCAAGAGCCTCATATGTGTAGAGTGTTTGAGGATGGAGAAATCATTTTCCATATTCATTTTCTTAGCTATCACCTTTTACCTAGGGTATGACACTAGACATGGTGGATTGACTTATCTTATTAGGTATTCTACTACTTCCCTTCATTTTTGCTTACTCCCCTTCCTTGGCTTAGTTTGCCCCTTGCTTCGTGTTACTTTTGATCTTAGAGAGTATTGTGTGTTTGTATTTTTGCTTCTTTATTTTTCTTATCTCCCATATCTTTCTTTTTGAGCTGCCATCTCTTATGTCTAGTAACACTTTTAGTGCAAGGGTTTAACATGTGTTTTCCATTATGCCCTCCATAGGTGTCAGTGGTTGAGATCCATACTATGGTGGATCATTTTGGATACTAATGTTTGTGTGACCTAAGATTATCAATACACCATACATTATAGAGGATATATGAAACCCATGACAATTTTTTATTTCTAGTATATCCATTTAGCCAATCAACGTTTCAATTATTTCTTATATTTCTACTAATTAACCTAGGTATGATACATATCTTAGTCTAATTAAGGGGGGATAACCAACCTTAAATGGATAGGATAGAAGGATGTAACCAACATGGAAGCTAATCCAAGAGTAAATTAGGGAATGAGTTTGATGTAGGAAATGCATCTCACATCCTTAGAACATAGGAAAGGCCAAGACCTTGAGTTTCTAAGACATTCTTGCATCAAATGAAACAAACCTTGTGAGGTGATATATTAGTCTAATCAATTCTAAGAAGGGCCTTCCTAGTAAAGCTATATGTGGACTCCTATCCAAATAATAAGAATATATTACAAGAAGTGAAAAAAGAAATAAAATCATGTACATTATTAAGCTATTAAAATTATTACACCAATATCAATTAGTATTGTGTCTCATGATGAAGACTAATTAAAATAAGTTATTCTATTGAAGGATATCAAGGTATCGACATCTATAGAAGTTAGAGATAGAAATTTAAAGATGTTGAAATTGGTCATATCAAGACATACTAAGGGGTTGATGTTTCATTAAAAGACAAATCAAGGTATATCAATTCTCATGATATGATTTGATAAAGTGAAAGATAGAACTCATGTTATCAATTTAAATAGAGATAAGGCATAATATATATATCAATTCATATAGACTTAATGAATATGAATCGAGGAAGAAAAAATTTGACCAAATATTTCACATCTAAACAACATGGCTTTGATATAATTTGATATGTTTGTTAAGCATATTGATTCATGACGCTAGATTAATGCTAATTGATACATCTAAAATTCTCCTATATTCCTTGAATATTATCAATGTGATTACAATATAAATAGATATATTAGAGGCCTGAATATTTTATATATTAATATATATCAACGCATCTACAAAATTTGATCCAAAACATTACAATCCACATTGAGACCTTTTTAGGTAGATATAAATTATTGGCAAAACCTTTGTGAGGTAGCATAGATTAGGGCCTTCATCTACATATTAGGGTCTTCATTTTCTTTAACTAAAATCTATAGCGCCTTTCCAGAAGGGACCATGATAAGGAGTGAGGTCTCCATGGCCACATCAACATCCATATTAAAATCCCAACCATTCTTTCAAGAGGGTAAGACAAATTTATCCATCGTAACAAATTTTCCAAATCAAGCATGAATTGTTAATATAGTTTTTTTCATTAATGTGCAATTTCTCCAATTAAATCATCAAGTGTCAAGTAGCAAGCCAAGGTAAGTATGAGATTTACATAGGAAATCACTGATAATTTTGGTATGCTAAATATTTTCATTATATTATAGGCACTAAGTAGTGAATGCTTAAAAATTACTCCTTTGCACTACAAGGCCAACTCTAAGTGGTTCGACCACATAGACACAACGATGTGGTAGAAACTAGAAATAATGGGCTATAGGGATTTCATCAAACCCATCCTCAACTTATTTATCAAGGATGAGGTCTTGGAATTTTATAGGAATCTTAAATCGCACCTCGCCAAGTCTAATCCTTTTAACCACTATTTAGTTTCTTCTATTTAGAAGATAGGAGTCAAGGTGAAAAAAACTAGGTTGCAAGAGTGGTTTGGAATGCTAGACAAGGAAGAAAACATCTTTTGGTCAAAAGCAAGCATGGAAGATAAAAATTATCTCTTCCACTAGTTTATTGGTGAGTTCAATTCAGGGTGGTTGCAAGTGAAGGATTTGCATTTTGTGAACCTCTAGCCTAAACATCACATGATGATGAGGATGATCATCACAAACATCTTGCCTTCAACACACACCACGTACATGCTCAACCTTGCACTCTATGTTAAGAAATTATTGAGGTTTGGGATGAAGAAAATCTTGCTTACCTCCTAATTAGGAATTTAGTCTACCATTACAATGATGATTCCTTAAAGTTGTGTTTTCCTTTCTTGATTTTAGCTATTCTCCAAAAGTGTGAAGTTCTAGAGCTCCAAAAGGGAAAAAAGAGATACCTTTTAGTCCTTAAAAATGACATCTTTTCCTATTCTCTAAAAATTTATACCAAGGTTGGCCCACTCATCAAGGAATTAGAGGAACTAGGTTCTTGACTGGTACCCAAAGCCAATGAAATCCAAGGGTTCAGAGACAAGGTTTGGAGCTAGCTCCAAGAGGTCTAATCCACATAAAGGAAAATCTTAATAGCACTAGAGAGTATCAACTCAACCCTCATCACCATGGATAAGAGGATGGTGGACATTAAAAACATTTCCATTCTCAAATCTAATATGATAATGAAGGGTAGAGCCCTCTCATTATGAAGAGGATATAAAGGTCAAAGTAGGCTTAGAGGATTGATATATGCCTTCACTTTAATTTTATTTTTTTTTATGCATGGCTATGTGGCCATTGTTGTGACTATGAATAAGTTTAATTTTAATTTATTATTGAAGTTTGGTGGAATGATAGTTAATGTTAATGATCTTTTTGTTTATTTATATGCTTATACATGAATAGGATATAATGTGCTAAGCTAAATTTTTAATTGTAGAATGATGTATTATGAATGTAGAATCTACATATTAATAATAGTTTTAAATTTTTTCACATCCACTTTAGCTAGTTATGCATATATTATGCATGATAATGGTTTTTATTAGTAATTTTTTGATGAGTGACAAGGTACCCCTACACCCAACTATACAAATATGAGTGTTCATGCACAATCCACTCAAACTATAAGGATTAAGTGCTTATGCTCCTATGCAAAACAAAGATAAGTTATGCAATTTTTGTCTTCCAAAGCTTACTTGTAAGGCACAATTGTATGGTTAAGTAAACTTGAGGTGTATAATTTTTATGTTTTTCTTTTATATTTTCTATCCTGGTCTCCTAAGCATGTGCAATGAAAAGATTTAGTTAACTAGTGGGTTTTGTAACTCTAATGTGAATCAAATCCTAACACTAGCATTCGTTGCCACTCTCCAGACACATCTTGAACTAGTGTAACACTACTGGGATTACCAAATGCTAGTCATTACTAGGTTACCAAGTGTTCCACATATGCTCGAAGTGGTTATGCTGAGTGTGCGAATTCATTGATAATTAACAATTAAATAGAAATAACATTGATTAACTAATGAAAGCATCAAATAAAAATAAATAACATTAAATGCTATAATTAAGCTATTCTAAATATTGCAGGGTTTATCACAAAGTTTATCTTTATTTCTAGATGCAAGGTGTGCTCAGGTACACAATGCTTGAATAAAGATCTATTCACTTTATGACTCCTACTATGGGAACTTAGAAATAATTCCAACTCTGGAATAGAAAAACTACAAGACTTTTGTTAAGGGATGAAAAAAATAATCAAAACCAAGTGCCCCTATCTCTTATTTAGAGGCAACAAGATAGGCTTTGACATTGCATGTCTGATATCAAGGATTATATGCCTATATTTCATATTTGATATCGCGTGTCTGATATCGAGGGTTCGATATCAGGACTCATCATACCCCCACAATTGAATGAAAACTTGTCCTCAAGCTCCTTATAAGATATTCGGAAGGTATGGGAATATTGACTAAATGACAACTGGCAGTGACATGGAATGACAGACTCAAAGTGCCTCGTGAATGGATTAACAAACATATTACAACATTGGTGTTCATAACCATTGTGGTGAACACTATACATAGATGACATCTAGTCCCTCATTTGAGAGATTGAAAAGAGAGAGAAAAAAAAGAGAAAAATGAAAATGAGACACGTTGCTACCGATGTCAAAAATGTGCACATCATTGTTCATCTATGGCCACATGACTAAGCTTATTCCTTGCATAAATGTTCTTACTCCAATCCATCCTGAGTACTCCCTCCTATCCCAATCCATTGTTCATGTGATCACCATCTCCACACACAACACAATCACAAATTAGAAAGGATAGATAAAATATAATGTAGTTGATACCTTGCCTCAATATGAAACACATTGGCTAGGTTATGGGTATGGAAAATGCTAGGTTAGAGGTTTGTAATTGATAACTACCCAGGGTGTAGGGGTGAGATAAGTAATGGAATGGAAAAATTTGTGACAAGCCCCCACGAATAAGAGTGAATCTCTAGTAGCAATAGGATGAAAAACAAAAGAACAAGGAAGATTAGAGAAATAACAATGGTGAAGACAAGAAAACAAAAAACAAAAATGGATGTCATGGATGGGGTGAAATGAGAAATAATTAATTACAAGAAATGTTTATGGGAGGATAACATAACAATTGCACTAAAAAGGAAGGCCAGTGGGTTCACCCCAAAGTAGGCTCATGCCCTTTATGCCTTGACAAACCCACAAACCAAAGAGTCTTTAGGCTCTAGGAATGACATATGAAAAAAATAGTTAAGAATTAACCCACAAGAATTTACCAAAGAATAACAATGCGTCAACCAAGATATAGACTAATCATAAAATCAGTAATGAGGTGGAATATGGAAAATAATATAGAAAGAGAAGAGAGAATGGAATGGAATCCCATAATTAAGGTTGTGTAAAGTCCCTTGTGTAGTATTAAGTAAGGTGACTTAATAAAATTCAACCCAAATCTAGATTAAAACTAACCACTTTTGATGACCTTGCATCAACACACTTGACCAACCCATCCTCCTGAAGTAACAAGAATGATTCCATAGAGCCACCACCATCCCAAAAAGAGAAGAATAGATAAGCAAGAAGTGACAAAGGGCCTTATTTAGAGAGAACCTTTAGACATGGGTAGCATGTATTTCTAGTGCCATAACTAGTGCCTGTAGCCCATGTTTCTTTATTATGTCGAAGGGGTGTGCTTTGAATTCCCACCAGTTTTTTTTCTTTGAGTAGGAACCACACCATTCAAAGACTTATTTGATTTGTGCAACTTCCTAATATTAGTTGATAGAGGAATGGTAGAAAACTTATGAAAAACATCCAAGTATCCAAGAGTATGGCTCTCACAAATGCATTGAATCCCCTTGAAGTCACATCCTTTTCGATCCATTTGAATCTTTCCTTGGTTTGAAGAATACCAAGCCACAAATTCATTAATAGGTTTTCTTAATAAAAGGGACAGTACATTTCCAAAAAAAAGGGAGACCATAGAGTTGAATGGATGAATGGATGATGTGGAATCATTACCTATTTTATCAAAAGAAACCATATCTTAGCATCAACATTAAATGTAAAAGGTAAAAACTAAACGTTAGCAATCAACACCACTATAATCCAATCCACCATCATGAGCACTTATTATGTGACAAGTGAAAATAAATCAAACAAAAGGTAACAAAGAAAGAAATCGTAAAAATGTTAATGACAGTGTAAAAAAAACAAGTAAAGATCAAAAATCTGTAAAAAAAAGACAAAAGAAACTCAGGGCTTAGAATAATTAGCATTGGTGACCATCTTCCCCACGACTGAGTTAGAAAGAGGATATCCAAAATAATGAGTAGGGTTATCCATCAATAGAGGTAGTGTTAGTACTAGTTGTTTTAGACTTGTGGTAATAGTTTTTTTAGACTCGTGGAAAGGTTTAATTTGTTGGATGTTGACCAATAATTTCTTATCTAGGCTTCCAGGTTTATAGATTATCATGGCCCTTGAATAAAAATTTTTATGAATGATATAAGGTCCTTCCCATAATATTTGAAATTTATTTTGTTGTGGCACATGTGCAAGATTCCAAAAAGAACTCTATCTCCTAGTCCGTATGTGACTTTTCTAATTTTCAGGTCATGATGTTGTTTTTTGAAGGGCTTGTGCAGTTCATTGGATGACAGAGCAACTAATCAATTTTCATCTTGCAAGTTAAGATTCATTAACCATTATTTTTTTGCTAGACTAAGGTCAAGGTTGAGGTCACATGCTATAGATAGTGTACAGTGCTTATCTTGGATAGGAAGTGTTGGAAGTTTACCATACACTAACTCATAGAGAGAGTAGCCTAGAGGGAGTTTCCATGTGGAGCGATAGGCCCAAAGAGCATCATTCAGTTTGGTGCTCCAATCTCACCTATATTTGCTAATGGTTTGTGTCAAACTTTTTGTGATTTCCCTATTAATGACTTTGTCTTCACCATTTGCTTAAGGATGATATGGTGTAGTTAGTTTATGCTCAACTCGTAAGTGTTGCATCAATTTCCAAAAAGTTACACTTGTAAAATGTGTACCATTATAAAAAATAGGTGCATGAGGCATGCCAAACCTATTTACAATTTTTTGTTAAAAAAGTCATGTAGTGGTAGATGATGTACAATCGGTAATGGTGGCTACTTCTTTCCAGTTTGTAAAATAATCAACAACAACAACAATGTATGCTTTTCCATTAGACATTGGTGTAATAGGCCCCATAAAATCAATACCCCATATGTCAAAGGGTTCTTCTAAGGGTTGAATCCATTGTTTTGGATCCTCCATTCTAGCAGTCATTCCCCCATCATGTTGGCAACACTCACTTGATTGGAAAAAATGATGGGCATCTCAAAATAATGTAGGCTAATAATATCCTACAAGTAAGATTTTAATGGTTGTTTGTCTCCCAGTGTAATGACCCCTACAAGGGCCCTCATGAGCATCTTGAAGAACTCACAATTGATCTACATCAGGAACACACCACCAAACTAAGCCATTGGAACACACCTTGTAAAGATGTCCATTTATTTCCATAAAATGTTTGACTTAGTGGAGAAACTTTTGTTTCTTTTTAACATTCAACTCTATGGTGTTTCTTGTTTAAGAAGATAAGTAAGAATGCTACTATACCAATTTATATCTATGGGTGATTTATTGTTTATTACACCTACAAAGAGGAGTTCATCAAGGAAGTCATTAGAAATTAGGTATTTGTCCTCTTTTTTGTTCCATCACAACTGAGACAAATGATTAGCAACAATATTCTCGATGCCTTTATGATCTACTATCATGATATCGAGCTCTTGTAAGATCATAAGCCATCGTATGACACGATGGCTCACCATTGATTTATTCATAAGGAACTAAGTCATACTATGATCTATGTGTACAAACACCTTATAGCCTAATACATAGTGTCAAAATTTTTCTAGTACAAACACCACAACCATTAACCCTTTTTCTATTATGGTATAATTGAGTTCTAGACCAAAAATACTCTGACTTGCACAATGAATGTAATAGGGACATTTTTGATCATCTAATTGTGTAAGTACAGCTCCTAAAGTAAAATTGGACATGTTAGTCATTTTATGGAATGGTCTAAACTAGTCACGAGCTTGTAGAATGGGTGTTTCTATGAGCTTCTATTTCAATGTTTGGAAAGTTAGCTCACATTCCTTGGTCCATTCAAAGGGTATATCCTTCTTTGTTAATTCTACCAATGATTTTGCAATCTTCAAAAAGTTCCCAATGAAGCATCTATAATAGCCAATATGTCCAAGGAATGATCAAACATCTTTTACAATTTCAGGTTGACGAGTGATTCCTTGCATGACTTTCATTTTTTAAAGATCTACCTCTATCCTTGTTTATGAAATTTAATGCCCTAATACAATGCCCTCTTGGACCATTAAGTTGTTTTTTTTCTAATTGAGACTTAGGTTGGTTTCAACACATCATTTCAACACTTGCTCTAATTTGTCCAATGCTTGTTCAGACTACACTCTGTAGGTGGAGAAATCATCCATAAAAACCTCCACACCATTCCCTATTTTCTGATAAAATATACTAAGAACCAAACGTTGAAATGTTGTTGGGGCATTGCACAAGCCAAACAACATCTACCTATATTCAAATGTCCCCCAAGGACTTGTAAATGTAGTTTTGGATTAGTCTCCTGGTGCTATCTAGATTTAATTGTACCCACTGTAACCATCCAGAAAACTATAGTAGCAATTCCCTACAATGGTATCTAAGAGTTAGTCAATGAATGGCAATGGGAAATGGTTTTTAAATGTTTTCATGTTCAGTAGCCTAAATTATATATACACCCTCCATTTACCACCTTTTTTAGGCACAATGACTAATGAACTAATCCATTCACTGTCAACAATGAGGTAGATGAACCTAGCCTTCAGAAGTTGTTCAATCTTTTCCTTAACTACTTGTTTAATCTTTGGGTTCAGTTGTCTTTGCGGTTGTCGTTGAGGCTTCATAGAGGGGTCAATGTAATTTCTATTTTGGCATATCCTAGGATCTATTCTAGTTAATTTGGGATATGACCAAGCAAACGCTTTTGACCATTTGTTTACCATCTTTAGTGGTCCTTCTTTTTGTTGAGGGGTAAGCTTAGCATTAATGATTACTAATTTTCCATTCTTGAGAAATGCATACTCCATACTAGGGGGCAACAGTTTTAATTTGATGAGCTCTTGCTTAAACTCATCAAGGATTTCCAACTTCCCCTAGTTCATATTTTCAATGTTAGTACTTGAATGTTGGTGATGGACTTGCTCTAATGCATCTATGCTATCAATATGGGCACAAGTCAAGCTCTCAGTTGGTTCCATGCATAAAGTTGAATTGCTCTCTTGATCAATTTTTAACCACTAGGTGCCTTCCTATCTTGTGGCTGCTGCATACAAGCACCTTGGTATGTCAAATACTTATGCAGACTAGTCACATGTAGGCAATGTTAAGCATTGTACAAACTAGGACTTCTGCACGCAGTTGCACCCTATGTCATTATATGCGATGCATGGAAATTTCTTCTTCTCAGTCTTCCCAAACATATTTTCTTTTGATATCTCTAGCGAAAGATCACATATTTCTAGGTGCACATCAATTGTACTTAGCCATGCTCTTCCCATTATGATTGGGAAGTCCCCCTTGCAATTGTTAACTTAAATCACTAGGAAATCAACTGGATACAACCACCAACAAACAGTGGTGACAATGTCCTCCACTAGTCCCAGTGGAACAATGATGGACTAGTCAGCCAACTCTAAATAAATGTTACTCTTC
This sequence comes from Gnetum montanum, assembly GCA_015680685.1. Classification (NCBI taxonomy): domain Eukaryota; kingdom Viridiplantae; phylum Streptophyta; class Gnetopsida; order Gnetales; family Gnetaceae; genus Gnetum; species Gnetum montanum. Next base: position 115,607 of record MNCI01016127.1, on the reverse strand, counting down.
TTTAGCAAAGGTATGTTCTAGGCTTTATACATTTCTTGGGAGATTAAATTAACACCAGAACCTAAATCCAAAAGATCTTTTCAAGGCTCATTTCCAGTGATTTGCAAATAAATAAGAGAAATTCAAGAATTAGAGAATTTCCTAGGAGGATTACCAGCTTTAATCCAATCAGTGATGGCATGGGTTAACATAACAGTATGTGTTGAGTGTGGTTTTTGGTTCGAAGGAAGTTCCAAAGATTCAAATGATGATAAGGCATTGAGATAATTAGCCACTTGTGGTTGTAAGGACTTGGTCAGACTGTTGGTTTGAGAGAAAGGTCTCTTCTTTGATCACTTGTTTGAACCAATAATAGGTTAAAGATTGACAACCCTTATACCGTTACATTGCTGCAATTGGGTAGGAAGCTCACCTTCCATAGTTGGAGTAGGTGGTAATGGAGTTGAGGGTGGAAGAGATGTAGATAGATGATAAGGATAGTACATATGTGGAGCATCAACCCTAGGAGAAGGATTTCTATAGTATTCGGGGGTCTGGTAGTAAGGCTGAAGAGCAACCTGACTAGTAGAGTCACGTGGAGAGATTAGTTGCTAAATGTACTACCCATATGGGTCAAGTTGATGTTAAGGGTACTATTGACATGGTGTTGACATTCCCCATGATTATGGGTGTTGCCACCATTGATACTATTCATTCAATTGTGGTGGAGCTCCACTCAGATAATATGTCAAGGGTTGTTGAAATTGCCTTAGGTTACCTTGAGAATAAGGTAACCATCTAGGTGTTTTCCATCTATTTAATCATGGATTTGATGCATACATCCCAGACTCTTGCAGATGTGACACCACTAGGCGACATCCTTTAGGATAGTCATATTGGCAAATCTCACATCCACCATCATTGTCCATGTCTGAATCCACAACCTCTTCAATGATGAAAACTTTGTCCTTACCTTTGTTATGTGCATACTTAGCTTCTTTCTTTTTCCTTCTCTCTCGATCACTACTTTGTTCTCTAGAATCCTCTACTATTTTTAGGATAGTTTGAAATTTGTCATCTAGGGAGTTCCACATTTGATCTACCTTTTCCAATACTTCTTATTCAAATTTTTAAATGAGAAAAGTCTTTCTATTCATCATCTCTTCAAGTGGTGCTTCTTCTTCATCTTCGCAAAATCTAATTTTCTTCTTTCAAAGGAAAGGATCTCTGTTGTACTCCTCCACACTTTCTCTTCTCCTCAACTCACCTTCCTCTTTGGAAACTTGCTCTAACAATCTTTGTATTTGATGGGCTCTAAGCTTGGATATCCTTCCTTGGGCATAAGTCCCAAAGGTTTTTTGAATTTTGTACCTCAACCCATCTACAAGATGATGTAGTTGTTTCTTTTGTGAATAACCATGGCCAGGACAACGATGTAACAATGCATAGTATTAGCCCATGGCAGCATCCAAGGGTTCATTTCCTCCTTGTTTACATCCTTGTATTTTCTTACACAGGTTGGACACTTAGGAGTACATTTGATACTTATCATTGAATAGCTCCAACATGGTACTCCTTTGACGAATGGATTATAGTTCTAAGAACTGGTACCAGCTTTCTGCTTCCTTGATTAGTATCCATGGAAACAACTTTAGCTTTTGTCACTTGTTTTCTATATTCTGCAAGGCACATGCATCGTGGAATGCTTGTAAATGGTTTTGAGAATCAACATTGTATCCCCCTTCAAATCATGGGATGTTATTCATATTTAGTCTTTTGATCCTACTATCTTTCCAGTGCCTTGTTGGGATCCTAATAGCCTCTATTATATTTAACATACTTTGGGTGGCAAGTAGGGGTTCATCATGATCATGTTATCTATGGTGTCTATGATGCCTGAGTTGTTCCCTACTCTCCCTTCTTTCATGATGTGTCTATCTAGAATGCCCTTGCCCCCTTTCTCTATAGTTTTGTTAGTGATTCCTATTTCACTAACCATTGTCCTCATGGTCTCTTCCTTTGCGACTACATTCAGATCATGAAAGAGAGGGGGAAGGAGATGATGAAGATGAAGAGGAAGGAGGACTGGCACCATGAAGACATCTTTTACCTTCTTTTTGATGGCCGTGGCCTCGGTCATGGCTATGATCAGAATGCCCATCATTGTCATGCATTCGTGTTTGTTTTCTGGATCCTTTGTGTCTATTGGTACTAGAACCTAGGTTATAAATAATTGAGTGAAGATTCTAATACACAACTCCTTGACCAAAGTCAACAAGAGGAACTTTTTTTTGTGGAAAACCTCTCGAGATAGGTTCACCACCCTCATTTTCTCTTAGGACATATAGGTCATCCTGAGACCACTTCCCCTTCATGGATTTGTAATGTCTCTCCTGTTGTACATCTCTCTGGCATTGTGCCTCTATGGGTCGATAATCTCTTGAATCCTGCTCATGCACAATGTACTCTGACTATAAGTGCTGCATACTAATTCATGTGAGAGCATGAAGAAGCATGTTTAGGATTGAGCAATCAAGAGGTAACACTATGTTACCTTTTAAACCACGCCATCGCAGTTGTTCATCCTAGTCGAGGATAAAGGTAAAGTCTGGTATATACTCATTAGGATGAGCATATACCATGCAAAACTGTTGGGGCACTGGTGGATCATCATGTGCACCTCGCCTCCGATTATTCATGATGTTGGACATAGTCGATGAAGCACTCTCATAAGAAGAAGCAGACATGATTAATTACTTAGTGTACAATATTCTTTTTTTGTGATTACAGGATACATAATTTTAAGGGTTCCTTCCAACGATGAAAGAATTTTCTAAGTTCTAATCAATGCACAAACAACAAAATCCCTAGCAATGGTGCCAATGATGAGCGACGAGGTACCCCTACACCCAACCATATGAATATGAGCATTCACACGTGATCTGGTCGAACTCTGAAGATTAAGTGCTTATGCACCTATGCAAAATAAGCATGAGTTATGTAGTCATTGTCTTCCCAAGCTTACTTGTAAGGCACAATTGTATGGTTAAGTAAACTTGAGGTGTATGATTTTTATGTTTTTCTTTTATATTTTCTATCCTTGTCTCCTAAGTGTGTGCAATGAAAAGATTTAGTTAACTAATGGGTTTTGTAACTCTAATGTGAATCAAATCCTAACACCAGCATCTATTCCCACTCTCCACACACATCTTGAACCAGTGTAACACTACTGGGATTACCAAATGCTAGTCATTACTGGGTTACCAAGTGTTCCACATATGCTCTAAGTGGTTGTGCTAACTGTGCAAATTCATTAATAATTAATAATTAAATAGAAATAACATTAATTAACTAATGAAAGCATCAAATAACAATAAATGACATTAAATGCTATAATTAAGCTATTCTGAATGTTGCAAGGTTTATCACAAAGTTGATCTTTATTTTTGGACATAAGGTGTGCTCAAGTACACAATGCTTGAATAAAGATCCATTCAATTGATAAATCCTACTATGGGCACTTAGAAATAATTCTAACTCTGGAATAGGAAAACTACAAGAGTTCGGCTAAGGGACTAAAAAACTAATCAAAACCAAGTGTCCTTGTCTCTTATTTATAGGCAACGAGATAGGCTCCAACATTACATGTTCAATATTGGGGATCCAATGTTGATATCATGTATCTAATATCCCGCATCTGATATCGAGGGTCCAATATTGAGGGTTTGATATCGAGGGTTTGATATCGAGACTCATCATTTTTTTTTTACCTTTATGGCTAGGCATTGGCCAAAAGCTAGTTGGGGACTATGTTGAACCCCTAAATGCTCTAGTTTTTTAGAAATTTTAGAAATTTGATCTCGTGCGTCAAGGAAAAGAATGGGGAGGCTGAGAGAAATACTGTAGAAACTATAAAATAGAAACACTGTTAAACAGAAAGTAATAGAAAGCTCAAAGCATTGCACAACATCTGTTGTAACACAAAACATTTTCGGGGACTTTTACCCCTCATTAGTGAGTTTAGGTAATGCGGCCAGGCAGCTAAAGTTGCAAAGGCAAGGGAATGAGCATGCCAGTACATGTATAAATAGTGTCCCAACTTCAAAACTTGAAACTCCCGCTCATTAAAATTTGAACAAACCCCACTCATTAAAGGCGAGATGGGGGTGGGACAATGTATTAACAAAACTATTACAAAGCAGTATTTCAAGGTGAACATGAAACATTCAACAGATCAAGTCTAAAGGAAGAGCTGAAGGATGGTTAGGATTTAGGGGAACCCTCATGTTTGAATGGTGGACATGAGGGGTCCAACACCAGAGAATGTCATGCACGCAGAGGTCTGGCTAAAAAACAGCAACTAATAAAGATATTCAATAGCAACGGAGAGATGATCTACAATGCCATCAGAGAAGAAATAGCCAGAGGTTGTGATGAAACTGAAGAAAAAAACTTTAGAAGAAACCACAACTAAGAGGACCAACGTAAGTAGGACGGTTGTCAAAACATGGATCAAGAAGAAACATGTTGTGGTCCACATAATTTTGCAACATGACAAGAACCCGTGAAGAACTTGCAAAAGGATTAAAACCTAACCAAAATAGAAAGATCTGAAAATGATTAGAATCCAAAAGGAAAATGAAAGATGCTATCAGGAAAGGCTCTGCAATTCCAAGGCAATGAGATAGAGAAAAAAAATTAGAAATTTTAGAAATTTGATCTCGTGCATCAAGGAAAAGAATGGGGAGGCTGAGAGAAATACTACAGAAACTGTAAAACAGAAACATTGTTAAACAAAAATTAATAGAAAGCTCAAAGCATTGCACAATGTTTGTTGTAACGCAAAACATTTTCGGGAACTTTCACCCCTCATGAGTGTGTTTAGGCAATGCGACCATGCAGCTGAAGTTGCAAAGGTAAGGGAATTGCCATGCTAGTACATGTATAAATAGTGTCCCACCTTCAAAATTTGGAACTCCCGCTCATTAAAATTTGGAACTCCCGCTCATTAAAATTTGAAACTCCCACTCATTAAAATTTGGAACTCCTGCTCATTAAAATTTGAAACTCCCGCTCATTAAAATATGGAACTCCCGCTCATTAAAATTTGAAACATTCAGAAATAACATTAATTAACTAATGAAAGCATCAAATAACAATAAATGACATTAAATGCTATAATTAAGCTATTCTGAATGTTGCAAGGTTTATCACAAAGTTTATCTTTATTTTTGGACATAAGGTGTGCTCAAGTACACAATGCTTAAATAAATATCCATTCAATTTATGACTCCTACTGTGGGCACTCAAAAATAATTCTAACTCTGGAATAGAAAAAATACAAGAGTTCGGCTAAGGGACTAAAAAACTAATCAAAACCAAATGTCCTTGTCTCTTATTTATAGGCAACGAGATAGGCTCCAACATTACATGTCTGATATTGGGGATCCAATGTCGATATCATGTATCTAATATCCCGTATCCAATATCGAGGGTCCAATATTAAGGGTTTGATATCAAGGGTCTGATATTGGGACTCATCATTTGTTTTTTACCTTTATGGCTAGGCATTGGCCAAAAGCTAGTTGGGGACTATGTTGAACCCCTAAATGCTCTAGTTTTTAACCTTATAAGTTTGTATTTTTATTTCTTTTTACTATTTTATTGTATCAAAGATAATCAATTTTAGTAATAGAATTTCTTAAGTATTAATTTTCTTGTTGAGTTATATGTATTGCAAGAAATAATGGTAGTAGTGGAAATCAACATCAATTATATCGATCCTCATAGTGACAATGATATTGATTAATAACATAGATTTCCAAAGAAGAAACATGTTGCAAAGAAATCAAGATATTGATTTCAGTCATTAGGCAATCTAAATCAAGTATCAAAGATTCCTAAAATCGTGATGTAATTTGACAACTCAGAAATCAATTGCTATCAAATTCTTCAATGCCAATTGATTTTCAAATGCTTATTTTTGCTAAATATTGTAAATCCTCTTATGTATAAATGAGAAGCTCATCTATGAGTGAGGGAGATGCCAAATTCAAGAAAGAACTCACACTGGATTGAATTCTTCTTTATTTGTACTAGAAGTTGTTAAGGAAAATTATTGACACCTTGTGGCAATCAACAATCATTGATGTTATTAAGGCTATGAAGTTGCTACATTGTGAAGGAAACAAAACAAGGTGACAGATTAGGTGACATCTCATTTGTAATCTTCTAATATTTATGATGAATTTATGTATTTTTCAATTTTTTTAATCATTTTTTTAATATTTGAACTTAATATTAGAAGTTATGATGAGGGCTTTTTGATTTTACTTATGAGTGACAATCATAAGTGTGGAAGTTTTTAATTGAATTTGGATCTAATTGTTTATTTTATTAATGATCATTTTGAATTTGAAATGATTCCTTCACAACTATGACTTATGGGTCAATCATAGATGAGATGACAATTTTACAATGAAGAAAATTGATTTTACAAAACCATATAATTCAATGATCCATACAAAACTATGGTTGCACTTGCATAAAATTGGCCTCCCTTGAGATTTGATTGCAGCAACTCAAATATTATATAAGAAAGTGATTATTAAAATTATAGATTCTAGTTCAAAGAAAAATTTCAATTGTAGTGAAAAATTGATGTTAAGCAAGGTTGTCTAGTTTATCCAATATTTTTATTATCTTTATTGATAAAATGTAGGAATGGTTGTTGAACAAGCAAGATAGTCATGCTATCAAAATTGAATTTGAAGTAGTGAATCTTCTTTTATATTTAGATGATGCTATTATGATTTCCACTACTATAAAAGGCATGCAAAATACATTGTGAATTTTAGAAAATTATTATCATTCATTTGGTCTTCAAGTAAATATAGGTAAAACCAAATTGATGATCTAGAGTATAAGAAATAACTGTTATAACTTTCATTTGGAGGTACCAATGTGTAAATAGTGTATTTCTTTAAATATTTAGGTCTCATATATATGAAAAATTACATGTGGGGAAAGTGCATCAAAGAAAAAATAGTAGGCATTTCCAAGACTCTCTCTCCTTTTAAAAACAAGTGCAAGGATTTAGGCCTCTAAGCTTGGAAGATTGAAAAATAAATTTTTCAAACTATCATCTATCTTGTTGTATTGTATAGATGTGTTATCTAGGAACTTGGACTCAATGCTAAACTCTGGAAAGATATTGAAAGAGTGTAAAAAATTTTCTTTTGAATGAGTTAATGGTGAACATGCAAGTATCTTACTCAATGTTATTATGTGAACATGATTTATTAGCTTTAGAAGTAGAAGGCTTATGCAAATTCATTACATAAACTCATAGCTTACATATCTCAAGGTAAGAAAAATTCTCTAAAGTAGTTCTTAAGGATTTGAAAGACTATGGTTGGTATTTTCAAGGGATACAATGGTTGAGAAAATGAAATCTCTCTTAGGAAGACATGTAACAAAATCCTAATCATATTTGCCAACTAGTCAAGTAGAGAGTTTTAACATAGATGTGGTAATGTGGAAGGAAAGAGATGATTTTATTACACCACATTAGATTTAATAAAATTGATATAGAAGCTCACTATCTCTCAACCACTATTCCCATAAAGTATTGAAATGTTATCAACAAGCTTAACTTAAGTTTTCATTATCTTAGAATTGAAAGTGGCAAATGGATTCAACTCCCTTGAGAAAAGCACATTTGTAGGTTATGCATATTAGGAACTCTTAAATATGAGGTACATGTGTTTCTTTCTTGTACTATGACTATGCATTTGAGATAGTGTTATAATGTTATAGCAAAAAACCTATATGATTTTTTTGTTATGCCTCCATTAGTACTTGGTTAATTTGTGGAGTCTATCTTTATTTTTCATGAAAATATAATATTGGTCCAATAGATCCTATAGGTATTCAAATATAATATAGCTTCATTTCATTTCATAAATGTAAATAGATAAATTGAATATCAACCACCATATAGTAAGACAAAGTTCTTCATTAATGAGAAAGTAGTTGGTTGTATTATTCATAGAATACAAGAGAATAAAAGAGGAAATATTTATCCAAAAAATGATTAATTATTCTTTTCACCATTAGAGTTGGGTGAAACTACACCCTAATTATACTTTTTCTTATAGAAATTTTGTATTATTGTTGTGAAATTCAAAAAACCATACCAACTTTGTAAGTTAAAACTTAAATTTGTGCAAAATTGATCAGAACATTAAGGGTAAAATTTTTCATATCACTAATCACCTTTGGATACATATATTACAATATTAACTTGGTGCATGGTAGATGCTATTGATCCTCTTCTTTTTAGATTTTCTTTTACCAGTGATGTAGGTTTGCTATTTGTACACTAGGTTAAATAACATAGCAAACATCATCAAAGTGGAAGTGAAATTGGTCAGTCAAAAAGAATTAATAGACAAAATTACTTCACTAATGATTACTTAGTTACCCTTAGACATTGCATAGAGTTTGCGAAAATGCCTAATAAATAAGTTTTTCCTATTTGTTTTATTGATTTTGCAAAAGAATATGATTCAATAGTTTATATAAAACTATGGTTGCACTTGCATGGAATTGACATCCCTTTAGATTTGATTGCATTGACACAAAGATTATATATATGATTATTGAAATTACAAAAAATAATTCAAAAAAAAGTTTTAATTTCAAAGTAAAATTAGAGTTAAGCAAGATTGTCCACTTTCTCTAACTCTCTTTAGTATCTTTATGGAAGATATGCATGAATGGTTATACAATAGGCAAGTTAGGCATGCTATCAAAATTGGATTCCAAGCAATGAGCCTACTTTTCTATGTAGATAATGTTACCCTGATTTCTTCTATTATAAACAATATCCAAAATATGTTGTAAATTTTAAAAAATTATTGTCACTCATTTGATCTTCAAGTGAATGTGGATAAACAAAATTGATGTTTTTGGGTATATGAAAACCTATTACTATTTCCATTTTGGAGACACTAGATTCTTTTAAATATTTGGGTCTCATTTATATGAATAATTACATGTTGGAAAAGAGCATCAAAGAAAGAATAGTAAGAGGTTTCAAGGCTTTGTATGCTTTTAAAAGTAAGTACATGGATTTAGGACATTAGGCTTGGATAGCTAGGGAAAAAAATTTTCATACAATCATCTATCCTACTATATTGTATCGATGTGTTGTTTAAAAATGTAGACCAAGTGCGAAACTTTGGAAAGATATTGAAAGACTATAAAAAAATTGTTTTTTCTTGATGAGTTAGAAGTGAAAAGATGCAAAAACCTTACTCTATACTATTACATAAATGTAATTTATACCCTTTAGGAGAAAAAACCTTGTACCAATTCATTACATACACTCATAATTTACATATCTCAAGGTAAGGAAAATTCTTTAAAGCAATTCTTAAGGATTCACAAGACTATGGTTGGTATTTTTAAGGAATATAATGGTTAAGAAAATAGAATATCTCTTGGGAGAATGTGCAGCAAAATCCTAAGCATGTTTGCTATATAGTCAAGAAAAAGGTTTTAAAATAGATGGAGTCTAATTTATAACACAAGAAATAATTTTATTTACCTCACATTTGATTTAATAAACTAGATGCAAAAAGTGTCAGCTGTTATTTCAATCATCTTAGAATTGAAAATGTAAGAGAGATTCAACTTTCTCAAAAAAAGCTTATTTATATAGAAGTTGTGCATATTAGAAGCTCTTGAAGATGAGTTACATGTGTTTTCTTTTCCTTTTCTTTTTTTTCTTTGTTTGTAACTATCTATTTGACACAACATTATAATGTTACAACAAAAAACTTGTATAACTTAGTTTTGCTTTTCTTTTTCTGGATTGACACCATGACTATTTTCCAAATTTACCATTACATTTCATCATGATTCATTGTGCACTTATGTTCTAAACTTTGTATACAAGATAATTACCCATAGAAAATGGTAGCTAGGATTTCTTTTTCATTTCTTTATGTTCAAGTTTTAAATTCATGTAAAACATATCCGCAAGTAAGTTGGGGGAGGAGAAAAATGGAATAAAGCAAAATAAGCGGCAGAGAGTCAAAGCCAATGGACTTATCGCATGGATTTCATTGTATAGTGATACACAAATTCTCAGCATCTTGGTAGAGCAGTATCATTCGCCATTTCAAGTTAAGGTTGGTATTGAAGTGGTAATGATATGGGCCAGCCAAACCATCTTGAGGGACCCAAGTTATTTCCATGAGAAGGGGCATTAATGCTTTGTTAGCCGACTTCTGATTCACTATCATGGAGAATTTGGTATGGTACTTTTTTATATGCATATCATGTTATGGCACAAATAACCTATACACGATTCCTTATTTTAAGCCATATTTGAAATGAAATGAAGTTTTATTGTGCTTAAATATTCATTGGATATTTTTGACATATATTACATTTTCATGAAAAATAATGATAAACTTTACAAATTAATGAAGGACCAATGGGGGTATCAAAAACAAATCACACAAGCTTTTTGTTGTGATATTATAATGTTGTCTCAAATTGGTAATCATATCACAAGAAAAAAATACATGTAACCTATGTTCAAGGGATCTCAATATAGTAGGATAGATGATACTCTAAGAAATTTATTTGTTGACCTTCCAAGCCTAGAGGCCTACCTCTTTGCACTTATTTTTGAAAGCATACAAAGCCTTGAAACCTCTTGCTATTTTTTCTTTGATGCACTTTCCCCATATATAATTTTTCATATAACTAAGGCCCAAATATTTAAAATAATTTACTATTTGCACATTGGTACCTCCAAAATGGAAGTTGTAATAGTTATTGTTTGTAACCTAAATCATCAATTTGATTTTCTCTACATTTACTTGAAGACCAAATGAATGATAATAGTTTTTTAAAATTTACAATTGATAAGAAGCTCCCTTGAATTCCACAATCCAAACTCTCTCAGTTCAAAAACAAGCCAATTTGAACAAGAAAGAAAAGGCAAAAGCTTTATTATTCCTCAAAAGATGAATTTACAAGTAGAAAGGAAACACACAGTTCCAAAGACAAATAAGTTATTCAACCCAACTCTCACACAACACTCAAGGAAAGTAATAACATAAAAGGATGATGACCAAGGTAATTAGCTAAGACTCACACACACTCTTTCTACCCCTAAGATCTCCTCTCATTCCCTAGACTCTATTTAGAAGAATGAATCAAGAAGTTTATTTATACTTCCCCCCCCCCCCTCTTGTCGCTTCATCTACTTGCTACCCAATTTCATAACTTGAGTCATTAGAAATTCATACATTAATAACTCATGGTTGATTAAGACATCTTGGAGAAGTACCATACATCCAAAGTGAAAGTTGTTTATTTGAAAAAGAGACATCTTGAAACTATGGAAGACGTCTTGCTAAGAGATGAGACATCTTGAGCTAGTGGAGACATATTAAACATGAAGGAGATGTCTTGTTCTTGAACGCCTCTCCTACTAGGGCTAAAATTCAAACGCTCATTTTGAGGTCTAGGACATCTAGACACCTCCAAGTAAGTCTCCATTGACCCTGGAACACCCTAGACTTATCAAATTAGGCTCTAAACACCCATAAACATGCTAAAAAACCTTGGAATCATCACTAAAAAGTTCAATACGAGACATTTACACAAAACATTTTGAGGATTATCTATGGTTTGGGTGATTTCCTCATCATCAACATATTTTGCATATGTTTTGCAGTAATAGAAATCAAGGTAGCATCATCTACATATAAAATGAGATTTAATGCTTAGGATCCAATTTTGATAACATGATTATGTTGCCCATTGCATAACCATTCCTACATTTCATTAAAAAAGATACCAAAGAGAATTACTACAAAGAGAGTGGACAACCTTGCTTAACTTTAATTTTCCTTTGGAACTAAAATTTTTTCTTTCAATTGTTGTTGTTTGTAATTTTGATAATCACTTTATCATATAATATTTGAGTTTCTACAACCAAATTGGAATGGAGGTCAATTTTATGCAAGTGCAACCATAGTTTTGTATAGATCACTAAATCATATGCTTTAGCAAAATCAATAAAAACTATTAAATTAGGCACTTTTGCAAACTCCATGAAGTGTCTAAGAGAAACTAAGTGATCAATAGTAAATTGATTTTCTCTAAAATTTTCTTAACATCTTTCCTTGACCTAGTTACCTTCAACATAAGAACTAATTCTCTTTTCTAGTAGAGTGCTTAGCAACTTAGCAAAAATATTACTCACAAAAATTATTTAATAATTGTTAGAATTATTTTAATCTTCCTTTTTATATAATAATATAGGTTTACTAGTTTTCCAATGTTGATTTAATCCTTGCTCTAATGTTGAATATAATAATATAGGTTTACTAGTGTTTAAATGAATAGAAAATTCTACATCCTTTAATAATTCTACATATAAACTAGCTAATCTACAACTTTGCCAAATGCTATCTTTTTAATACCCTCTATTAATTTCTCAGAGTAAATTGGAGAGGTGTTTGTTGTACAATAGTAGTAGAATTATCATTTTGTCTTGTAAATAACTTATTGTAAAATGAGCAAATATATTTAAACAAAAAATTAAATGATGCAGAATGTTTATGATCAAAACATTGTCAAAAGTGTTTGGACTTCTTTTTAACTATGTAAGCAACATATTTCTATTCTTCCATGAAAAATTTTCTTCTCTTAATTGTAATCAAGCATTTATATACCTTAACTAAACTTTGGTTGTGACTCTTATTTACATTTTTAAAATTTTTCCTAGTGTGCACATAATCCTCATCAAAATAAGTCTTCTGAACATCTTGTTATTATAAATGCATAACTTGCTTAGCTACTACAAGCAAAATTTTTTTAAGCTTCTTATGTTATCCATTAAGAGGTCATTTTTTATTTTCTATATTCATATATTTTTCCTTGATTACTAGAATGACTCTACACAATGCCACCAAAAGATCTACCTATTCACCCTACTTTTTTTTTTGCAACACATTTAATAAATCTAAGAACTACAAAATCTACAAAATTAACATCTTTTCAAGTTTTAGCAACATAAAAAATATCAAAGCTATCAAGGAAAAAAATTATTTATAATTCCATAATCGATGTTAAGAAATCTATACATTAAAGGACCTATACATTTTTTAAATTAATTTTGGAATACTTCTTATTTGTAATGACTAACACACTGCTATCATTTAGGTATGCTACCAAACCCTATTCATGACCTACCTTAACCTTTTTTTTATTATTTAGCCCTTTCTGCAAGTTTCTTTTGAGTAAGATCTGCATTTATCCAAACATTTTTCTTGTTCCCAATTTTCTTCATGTGGCTTCAATGTCTTCAAATATGGACTTTAACTTCTACATCATGAAAATTAATAATTACATGTCGAGGCTTTTCATATGTCATTCAGCTAGAACCCTAAAAAATTTATGAATTTTTGGAAAAGTTATATGCATATCATCTATAAGTTTTTGAACTTTCTTAAATAAAGTCTCATCTATTTCACCCTCTATCTCTTGGATACCAACAAAATGCAAATATTTTTGTTTTTTTCTTTTCTCACTTTGGTCTTTTAAAGCTTCTATGATTGAACATTTTTTCTATCTTTGTTCATTTAAGATTAGCTTTATTTTTATTTTCCTCCAAATTGGCTTCAAGTTTTGCTAATTTTAGCAAGATCTATTCATTATCCTTTGGATAAATACTAGTCTCCTTTTCTCCTCAATCTTCTCTTTTAAGATTGATACCCTTCGAAGCATTTGTTTATTTTCTTCATAGATGATGAGCGGCTAGGTATCCCTATGCCCAACCATACGAATCACGAGCGTTCACGTGTGACTCAGTCGAAATCCATAGACTGTAAGCACTTAACATACACCAAACTTCCAACCATTGAAACCTTGGGTTAGAATGGTTGTTGTCATCCTAATCTCATTTGTGAAGCTCTATTTATGTTGGTTAAGTGAGACTAAGGCTAATGATTTTTATATCTTTTTAATTATCTTTTTGGTGACTAATCATTTTGGAAAATAAGGGTAGAACATTATAATCTAATCTCTAATTATCCTAGTTTATATTCTAACTACTCCTAGTATCCGGTCCCATCTTCTGAGCACGTTCTGAGCATTTCCTAAAACTACTGGGTTACCAAACATTAAGCGTCGTTGGGCTTACCAAATGCTTGGATTACATTCAAGATGGTCGTACTTATGTATTTTACGAACTACAAATGAACACTAACAATCAAAACTATAATAATGAAAATGTAAATAATCAACAAGTAACTAATAGAGCATTAACAAGTAATTAATAAAGCATAAACATATTAAACTATTAAATGCATGAAATAACTAAGTCCAAATGCTGCAAGGTATGCTTGAACAGTTTGTCTTTATTGCTGTCATGCCAATGGGCTCAGATACATCAACACTTATGTCTTTTATGAACTACAATTGAACACTAATGATCGAAATTATAATAATTAAAACATAAATAATCAACAAGTAAATAATAAAGCTTAAACATATTAAACTATTAAATGCATGAAATAACTAAGTCCAAATGCTGCAAGGCATGCTTCAAGAGTTCATCTTTATTACTGTCATGCCAATGGGCTCAGATACATCAACACTTGAATAAAGATCCGATCACTTTTCTTACACCTGCTGCAGGCACTTGAAAAATATTCTATCTCTTGCGGGAACAAACTACAAGTGCTTCACTACTACTACTCAAAAAGATGCCTAAATGAGGTGGAAAGCCCTCATATTTATAGATCCAGAAAAAGTGGCTACATAAACAGGGCCATGTCGATGCAGGGTGGCTACATCGATGGGCCTGCATCAACGTGGCCACATAAACGTGGCCTGTATACGCGGCCGAGTCAATGCATTAACTTATGACACTTCATCATACCCCCACGACTAAGCAAAAACTCGTCCTCGAGTTACTTTACAATTTGGAAGGAATGGATTCTTATTTACAACACACATAACTTAAACACATAAATGACACACACATGACACAACATGAATTTACCAAGTGCCCAAGTTACAAAGGGGGAAAAATTACAAAAATGGTAGTGTTCAAAGACAAAATTGAACACCTCGCTGGTCCTGGAGCCTCTGCTATGTAGGATGATGCACAAAATTGCTGTGGAAGATCACATTGTCCCTCAGGGTGATGGTTCTGATAGACCTTCTCCAGCCTCTGGTCCATGCATTGGTGGTGGCATGGATTTCGAAAGTCCTGCGGCAGCTAAAACTTCTAGAGGTAGCTAGAAAGCCTCCAAGAGAGCCGTTATTTTTTCTTCTTTTCTTCTGGGGTCATTCATGTTCCAAGAGGCTTCTCCAATGTGTGTTGGAACTGGAACTTCCCAAGGGCAAGGCAATGCCAGAAAGAGTTCTTTTAAATTGATAAACCAGGCTGTGAATTATTTACATTCAATGTTGAATGCTCAAATTGATGCTTACAGCTACTGGTAGTCATTCATTCTTCGGGTAGGTCCTCCGAGATGGTACATTGGCCTTCAAAGCTTGTGCAGAGGACCTCGAGTTCCATGTTTGCTATTGCCAGCTTCTGTTTTGTTGCCTTGTGCACCTACAGCTCGCCCTCGTATAAGGAATATGAGGTGGCCACTTGTTTTTCTAACTCTGACCACGGTCTCCTGGCTGTGAGCATAGCCAGGTTTGCATATCGAAGGTTGGCCAATTCCATGTATTCTGTCATTTCTTCAATTTGTAGCTCCTTTAGGAAGATTTCTGCTCTGTTGTAGGCATTCAACCCATCAAATATGGATGGCCATATATCACCTCCCTCTTGGAGCTGCTAGAGTGCTTGGTTCATCTTGGCTTTAGCAACTTGAATGTGCTTCTTGTTCACCTCATTCTGCAATCCCACTTGGTCCTTGTAATGATTTTTGACTTTTTCAAATTTTAGGGCCTCATTCTTCCAAGCGGAAATTTCAATTACAGAATTCTGTTGCAATGCCTAAACCTCATCCATTGATAGATTTCTATTTTCAACTGCCAACCTTCTTATGTCTGTGTTCACCCTGTCTAGCTCCTCCTCCTATTGGTGGATGAAATCCCTCATGTGTGCATTCTCTGTACTAACATTACGTAGGCAATGAACTTCTGCAGTCGGCTACACATTTTCCTGGTGAACCTTCACCAAGTTCTTTTCTAAGTGATACACTTGGGCATCTGCTATGGACTTGTCAAGGATCGTTGTCTCTCGTACATCCTCAACAACCTAAATTTTAAGTTTAAGTTGTTAAAAAGCTTCATCTTTGGTCATTTCATGGTTGAAGATGGCCGGGTCGACAAGCTAGGCTCTTAATTGGGCAACCTTAGTTGCCAAGAACTGACAAGTAGCTTAAGAAGTTCCTAGTTGCCCCTCCAAAATGATGCTCTTGCCCCTTGTCAAGAGCAGCTCTGACTAGGTTGCAATAATGTTGTCCTAAAGGTCAAAGACATCCAGAAACGGTTGCCTGGTTCCTACCAGTCAGTCCAACAATTCTTCATGTTGGGTTACATCAATCTTGCTACATGAAGTTTCGATAGACACCTGTACATATTGTAGTCCATGAATGTTTGGTGTAGGTGCTACTAGTGCATTGAGGACCATAGCAATTGTATCAGCAACCACTTCAGCTGCAACTTCCTGTCCCTTGTGATGCATCACCAAGATCATCGCTTCTTCACCATCTTCTAGGTGTACCAAGAAAGTAGCAGCATTCCCTAATATTTTGGGGAATAATTGCTATGTTGTGGTTGATACATCTTGGATTCTTAGATCTGTTCTAGGTGGAATTGGTGCTTAGGTGGTGGAGAATATCGGCCCTACCCTTTCAAGCAAGCTGAATGATTGAGCCACTTGCACCAGGTGGCTCATGGCAGGGCGATAGACCGAAGTATCTTCTCCTCCACCAGTCCTGCTAGATTGCTCTTGCTAGCTCAAGAGCATTTCTCAGAGCTCACAGATGTATTTTACTATGTTTTGCGAGTCCAGCTATGTTGTTTGCACAGGTGTGTGGAGGCAGGTATTTT
Source organism: Gnetum montanum (assembly GCA_015680685.1). NCBI lineage: Eukaryota > Viridiplantae > Streptophyta > Gnetopsida > Gnetales > Gnetaceae > Gnetum > Gnetum montanum. The sequence goes on along the minus strand of MNCI01016127.1, from coordinate 98,519 downwards.
ATCTTTCATCATTTCTCGCCACGAGGCAATTGGGGCACGCCAGATGATATCATTAGAGTACCGTGCTATCCCTGCCCATTTGCATAACTTTTGGATTAGGTAGGGAAAGGGGAAAGCTCATCTTCCACATTCGTTCTTAGAGAACCTTTTCTCAATCTCCAAAAACAATAGTTGTGGAAGACTCATGGGAAATTTCCCACTCAAGGCGACACACACACGAGCAGAGAAGGCTGTGAGTTTGCTAGGTCTTATCTTTGGATTCAAATGATAAGATGCTATCTTGGAGTATACTCTCTCTGCCGTGGTCAAGAAGCCAAATTCCTTATGCTCTACCTCGTAGCACCGTTGGATCCATTGCGCCTTCACCTTTGGATCGGCCTGCTTAGGAATTTTTACCACATCTACCCCAATTTCAGGCAACCCCAGATCTTGTGCTATTGCTTTCGAAGAGTAAGAGACATAAATGTCTTTGATTCTTACTCTTGACCCTAGTTGCCGATTTTTCCAGAAGAGATAAGTTTCTCCTAAGTACCACTCACCACTGGTTGAGATGATTGGCCACATCGGAGAGTTCTACAATTGGAGTCTCACGTCTTCTAGAGCATTCTCAAGGAATGGTCCAAAATTTAACTCTTGGAGGACCTTCTGTTGCACCTCACATGGCATGATAGCATCAAGGCAGGCTTGGGTCAGGGTGACCTCAAGCCGTGGTGCTATCCTAGGAGTCTCATCCTCGAGCGATTGCTCACTAGAAATCTCCTCTTTGGGAATCTAGTGAACAAATTCCACTTCAAGTCTTTTGTGGAAGGGCCTAGTTGCATGAGAGCCCTCTGCATACTCTAGCAGTTGTACTCCACATCCTGTTCCCGTGTGTGGGCATGTGTCCCTTCATTGTGACAATCCTTGATCTCTTGGGTGCCTTGATTTGGATGCCATCTGAGATCAAACATAACCATCCGTTAGACTATTTATAAATAGCTTAAGATGGTCTATATATACTTTCTCAGTTTGACTAAGTTATGTTAATGACACAAGCACACCATTAAGTTTCTAGGAGCATTAAGTTAGGGGTTAGGGCCAAAGTTTTCATAATTAAAAAACTAATTAATTAATTAATTAATTACACAAAGGCATCAACCCCCCACAACTGAGAGCATACCTCTGGGTGTGTAAAAAGGGCAAGGATAGGATGATTTAGATATGCGATGGAAGGTAGGTGCATTGGGAAGAGTTAGGCAAATAAAACGGTAAAAATTCCCCTCAATTTGGACTCCAAATGATGAAAAATGAAGAAGTGCAGTGGGGTATATATAGGGGTTGGGCGCTATATCGACGAGACTGCGTATACGCAGGCACTGCATATATGGGGCCCTATATACACAACAATGTTCACTCATGGACCAGCGTTGACCAACCCATAAAATACCTGAAATGATGAACTTGAAAGCCCAAATTGAGGTGTTTGAAGTGCAGGAAAAGTCCCGATCATAGTTGAGGACAAGAGAAAGGTAATAAAGTGTGAAAAAGAGACAAAATTGGAGAATAGAATGGAAAAAGAACTTTGCAAGGATGAAATCGAACAATGGGACACTGAAACCAGTCAACCAAGAAATCCAAAGGATGGGAGGCTTAACAGGAAGGACCAAAAGTATGCAGGTGGGTCCTCCCCATAGCAAGCAATAGCCTTTGTAGCCCCTGCATACCCTCAACACCAGGGTCTATAGACCCGGGTGTTGATAAGTGCTGTCACCAATGAAGACTCCAAACCAAGAGAACCTGCCAAGGCATGAGAGGCCTATAGAAAACACAGTGGACACACAAAACATAAAAAGGGTAGTGAGTTGAATATGAAGAAGAGTGGGAACAGAGGAAAAGGAGAAAATGGAGATTCTGAGTGTCGATCACATGAAACCCCATGTGCAAGCATGGTTAAGTGACCTGATAGAACCTTCCTAAGGTCAGACCCAAAACCATCCATAGTTAGTGACATTGTAGTAATAAACAAAGTCCTGACCATCCCCCAAGGAAACAAGAATGACCCCATAGATAACCACCACTCTAGGAAATGTGAGAAGAGGGAAGTGAAATGGGACAAAGTTAGAGAGGACCAAGGAAGTCCCATAATGAAAGCGTATGGCCCATGATAGGTGGTCTAAGGGGTGTGTTGTGATGTCCCCCATAATTTGTTTTTCTTTTCTTTTGTGTGAGGGAACCAGACCATGCGAAGACCCATGTGTGTTTGTATGCATTCGACCAAGGGATGTGCTTTGAATCCTCATTTTATTTGTTTATTTTTTTTCTTGCTTCATTTTTTCTTTCTTTTCTCTTTTTTTCTTCAATTTTTTGAATTTTTGAATTTTTTTTCCAATGAGGACCACACCATGCAAGGTCAAACTGCCCAGAAGCTTCCATGGAGAGACACTTGAAGTGGAAGGAAATCCCTGAGGACACACCAGCAACCGGGGGAACAGAATAGAACAACGAATAAAGCATTCCCCTTGAAGTCACACCCGATTCAAACCATTGGGTCATCTCTCAGTCTCAAAACTACACAAGTCACACATTATTTAAAATGTTTTCAAGTGAAGGGGTTACATGTTCGCAAAAAAAGGAAAACCATGGAATGGTGAATGGGTGAATGACGTGGTCTCACTGCCTAGTTTATGAAGTGAACACAATGTAAAATCCAAGGAGAACCATGCAATGGCGGGAGCTAGATAACGAGAAAGACTATTACAGTATCCATCATAACGAAAAATGATCACGCCAAACAATATGATGATAAAATGTAAAAAAAAAACATGCAAAATGGAAAACAAAAAATGGAAAACAAAAAGTGGAAAAAAAAAGTGTAAAACAAAAAATGATAAAATGATGAGGGGAATAGGGAATGGATCAGTAGGGATGATGGTCTCCCCCACAACTGGGTGGAAAGGAGGAGACACAAAAGATGGAGCATGGATGACTGGTTGATGATGAGGTAGTGGTACTAGTTGTGTGAAGCTCATGGAAAGGTTTTAGTTATTGGCAGTTGACCAACTATGTTCTAGTGGGATCCCTAGGTTTGTGGATGAGCAAGGCCCTGAATGGGAAGGTTTCAGAGACAATATAAGGTCCCTCCCATAGTTTCTGAAACTTTGTCAGTTGGGATATATGTGAGGGGTTTCAATACAATACCTTGTCTCCACATCGAAATGTGACCTTCCAAATCCTAAGATCATGTCGTTTCTTGTTATAGGCCTTGTGGGTTTCATTTGAAAATAGGGCCACTAATCGGTTCTCATCTAGTACACTTAAATTGATTAATTGTTCTTGTTGTGGTAGCGGTAGGTCAAGGTTGAGGTCATAGGCAGTGGATAGTGTCCAGATTTTTCCTTGGATTGGAACTATTGGCAACTTTTCCTATACTAACTCATAGGGAAAGTACCCTATAGGAAGTTTCCAAGTGGAGCGATAGGCCCATAGAGAATCGTTAAGCTTGGTGTTCCAATCCCTCCTGTATTTGCTAATGGTTTGTGTAAGGATCTTGGTGATTTCCCTTTTGTGAATTTAGCTTGCCCATTGGCTTGGGGGTGATAAGGTGTTGTAATTTTATGTGTTACCCCTAAGCGTTGCATGAGTTTTCGAAAAGTGACCCCCGTGAAGTGAGTCCCATTGTCAAAAATGAGTGCATGAGGCACTCCAAACCTGGTAACTATTTGTTGCTAGAAAAATCATGCAGTGGTGTTGGAATAATAGTCGATGACGGCTACCACTTCTACCCACTTTGTATAGTAGTCCACCGCCATGATGATGTATGCCTTTTCATTTGAAAAAGGGGTGATGGGCCCCATGAAGTCGATACCCGAGGTGTCGAAGGGCTCCAGTGGCTGGATCCACTGTTGAGGTCCCTCCAACTGTGTCGACATCCCACCATCTCTTTGGCATCATTTGCAAAAGTGGGTGAACAATTGTGTGTCCCTAAAAAGTGTAGGCTAGTAATACCCTGCAAGCATAGTGGCCCCCACAAGGACCCTCGTGAGCATCTTGGAGGATGCATAGTGTATCATTGTCAAGGACACACCATCGAACCAAGCTGTCTACGCACACCTTGTAGAGGTGACCGTTGATTTCCATGAAATGCTTGGCCTTATGGAGAAACTGTTGTTTCTACCGATGTTCCATTTCTTTGGCAGTTCCTAGGTTGTAAGGCAGGTGAGGACGCAGTTGAAACAAGGGGATTCCTTGGGTACTTGAGGATCAACAACACCTGTGAAGAGGAGTTCATCTGGAAGCTGATCAAATAAGGGCTCCTCCTCTTCTGCGTCATCCCATCGTAACCAAGACAAGTGATCAGCAACCACATTCTCAGTCCCCTTTCTGTCTACCATGGTAAGATCAAACTCCTGAAGAATCACCAACCACAGGATTATGTGGGGACTCACCATTTTTTTTTTCATCAAGAACCAGATAGAACTATGGTTAGTGTGCACAGACACCTCGTATCCAAGCACATATTGCTAGAATTTGTCTAATGTGAACACCATCGCCATCAATTCCTTCCCGGTGGTGGTATAGTTTAGCTTTGCACCCAAAATGCTACGGCTTGCACAGTGGATATAATATGGACATTTTTGATCGTCACACTATGTAAGCATGGCTCCCAAAATGTAGTTGGAAGCATCCTTCATAATGTGAAAGGGTCTAGACCAATCAGGTTCCCGTAGAACCAAAGCTTCTACGAGTTTCTGTTTTAGCTCTTGGAATGCAGATTTGCATTCCTTGGTCCAGACGAATGGAATGTCCTTCTTTGTAAGCTCTACCAACAGTCGGGCTATCTTCGAGAAGTGCTCTATGAAACATTGGTAGTAACCAGTATGTCCAAGGAATGACCGAACATCTTTGATGGTACTTGGTTGGCGGGTTATTCCTTGGATGACCCTGATCTTTTTAGTGTCTACACTGATCCTTGTTGATGAGATGTGATGCCCCAGCACAATGCCCTCTTGGACCATAAAATGGCTTTTTTGCCAATTAAGCCATAGATTGGTGTCGACACCCCTCTTTAGAACTTGTTCTAGATGGTCCAAGGCTTGCTCGAACGTAGCCCCATAGGTGGAGAAGTCATCCATGAAGAATTCTACGCCATTGCTAATTTTTTATTGGAAGATGCTTAGGACAAGGCGTTGGAACGTCGCATGTGCATTGCACAAGCCATAGGGCATATTTTTATATGCAAAAGTCCCCCATGGACTCATGAAAGTAGTTTTGGCTTGGTCCTCTGGTGTGATTTGGATTTGGTTATAATGACTATAACCATCCAAAAAACTATAATATCGGTGTCCTATGATTGTGTCCAACACCTGGTCCACAAATGAGAGTGGGAAGTGGTCCTTGAAAGTTTCCATGTTGAGCAACTAGAAATCAATGTAGATCCTCTACTTGCCATCTTTCTTAGGTACGATAATGAGTGGGCTTACCCATTCTCTATCGATGACAGAATAGATGAATCCAGCCTTCTGTAACTAGTCAATTTCATCTTTTATAACATGCTTCAATTTGGGATTCAACCATCTTTGTAGCTGTCACTGTGGCTTCATGGAAGGGTCAAGATAGATCCGATGCTGGTAGATCCCAGGATCAACTCCAGTCAGCTCAAGATAGGACCATGAAAATGCAACAAACTATTTGTTTACCATCACCAGCAACTTCTTTTTTTGTTTAGGAGCAAGAGCAACATTGATAATTACCGGCTTGCCATTTTAAAAGAATGCATACTTTAAGTGAGCTGGTAAGGATTTTAGCTGAAGGGGCACTTTCTTGAAGCTCTCTGGGATCTCTAGCTTTCCCCAGTCATCTAGGTCATCAATGATGGAGGTCTGTTGATGAATCTTCTCCATCACATCCGTGTTGTCAATATAGGCTTGCACTAGCCCCTAAGATGGTTCCATGCATAATGTTCTGCTAGCAGGATCAGTTTTCATCCACCGGGTGCCCTCTTGGTTAGTGGCTACTACGTATAGGCACTGTTGAATTAGTGATTCCTTGGTACATGGACTACATGCTTGAATGGATGTCTGCTTAGCAGACCATAACTGTTGCACACAGTTGCACCTTGAGTCACTGTACGCGATGCATGGAACTCTTTTCTTCTTGATCTTCCCAAAAGGATTTTTCTTTGAAATTTCGAGGGACAGATCTCGGAGTCCTATTTGTGCATCTACTGTGCTTAGCCAGGCTCATCCCATGATGATTGGAAAGTTTCCCTTATAGTTTTCTACATGGATGACCAGGAAGTTAGCAAGGTAGGACCACCCACAAACGGTGGTCATAATGTCCTCCACCAAACTGAAGGGAATAGTGATGGACCAATCTGCTAACTCGAGCTAGATGTTGCTCTTCTTTAGTAGGGTAGGTTCTAGTTCTTGTACATGTCATGAGAGATTAAATTAACCCCTGACCCTGAGTCCAGAAGAGCTTTGCATGGCTCATTCCCATCCACATGAAGATAGATTAGGGGGCTTCCAGGATCTATCAATTTGTAGGGAAGAGAACTAGCTTTGATCCAGTCGGTCACAACATGTGTGAGCATGACCGTTTGGACGTTGGAGTGCAGTGGAGCAGAGGACTACTCAGCTGATAAGATGTTGGAGGCGTTGGTAGGTTCGGAGGCACTAGCCACAGGCGTAGGTGAGGGTGTGTTTAGATTATTGGGCACAAAATAAGGATATTTACATTGTTTGGATTCCGGTCCACTCAACCGAGGTGCCGGTTGTAAGTTAACAGCCCTCGTAGTATTTCATTATTGTGGTTGTGGTGGTATTTCTTCATGCATGGATGGAGCAGGTGGCAACTGAGAGGGATGGTGTGGAGGGGTGGTAGAAGAAGGTGACGGAGGGTAGAAGAGATGTGGATTTGTTCCCCTGTGTGATGGAGATGGATGTCTAAAATATTCAGGGGGCTGGTAGTAATTGGGAAAGGACGCATGAATGGAAGAGTCTCTTGGAGAGACCGGTTGCTTAACATAGTACCCATAAGGATCTGCTTGCTTTTAAGGGTACTATTTCCTTGGAGGTGGCATCCCCCACGCTTTTGGTCGTTGCCACTGTTGGAAGTATTCATATGGTTGTGGATGAATTCCACTTGGGTAGTATCCTTTTTGCTACTGGTGGAATCACCTGGGGTTGCCTTGTGAATAAGGTAACCTTTGGGGTATCTGCCTCTACGCAAAACGAGGGTTCAAGGCATAGACCCTAGACTCTTGAAGTTGGAACACCACAGGACAACATCCCTTAGGATGTTCATATTAGCATACATCAAATCCATCATCCTCCTTGGTGTTAGAGTCTGCAACCTGTTCTGTTACCGCAACTTTCCCCTTACCCTTATGTTGGGTACGTTAATCTCCCTTCTTCCTACGCTGATCACGGTCACTACCCTGCTCTTTGGACTCTTCTGCGATTTTCAATATACTTTGGAATCTCTCATCCAAAAAGTCCCACATTTTATCCACCTTTGCCGATATTTTAGATGCAAATTTTTATAACAGCAAAGTCTTCCTATTCACTGCTGCTTCCAGTGGTAAATCATCCTCCTCATCAAAAAATCGAACCTCCCTTTTTCTAAGAGAAGGGTCCCAGTTGAATTCTTATGCACTTTCCTTTTTTCTGAGTTCTCCTTCCTCTTTGGCCACCTGATCAATGAGGCGCTACAACTAATGGGCCCTTAGCTCCAACAATCATCCCTTGGCGTACACACCAAAGGTCTTTCATGTTTCAAAATGGAGCCCATCAATAATGTGGTAAAGCTATGCCCACTGAGAATAACCATGACCAGGGCACCGATGCAACAGTAAGTAATACCTACTCATGGAGGCATCCAAGGGTTCATGATTCCCTTATTTCCAACCTTGGATCTACCGTCTCAGATTCGCCACTCTAGAGTACGTTTGATATTTTTCATCGAAAATTTCAAGCATCATACTCCATCTTCTGATTGATTCCAGCTCCAAGGACCAGTACCAACTTTCAGCTTCCTTGATGAGTGTGCGAGGGAACAGCTTCAACCATTGCCAATCATTATCAATATTTTGCAAGGTGCAGGTGTCATGGAACACCTGTAGGTGGGTCTGCAAATCACAATTGTATCCCCCTTCAAATCTGGGGATGTTGTTCATATCAACTCTCTTGATCCGACTATCCTTCATGTGCCTACTTGAAATGTGAACTGCCTCTGCAATTTGAAGCATGCTCCAAGTAGCTAACAACATCTCATCTGAATCATAGTCTTGTGGGAACTATGACGTCTATGATGATTTCTACTACCCCTTCATTCATGTTGGCAAGGGCCACGTGATTAGTCGCGTGCTCCCTTACTTTTCCCCTTCGGAACCTATTTACCACCATCCTTTCTCTTCAACCTTCCTCTATTACGCTTAGAGCCTGAGCTGGAGGAAGGCACAGGAGAGGGGGAGGACAGAGAAGAAGGAGAGGCATTGCCACTGCTTCGACGATGATCTCCCTATTTACCCTAGTGGTGGCCGCAGTAATCTTCCCCAACTTTGCTATGTGACCCTCCATCCCCTTAAGGATCGTGGTCACTAGGAGGTTTGTTCTAAATGATCGACTGGAGGAACTGCAGCCCCAAGGGAAGTTCAGTTGAATGGGTATCATGAAATACATGATCCCCATTATCTTGTAGCCCTTGCGAGAATAAGGGGTTGGTGAATTGCTTCCCCTTATGCTGTTCATATCTCTCCGCCTGCTACTAATTTCTTGTCCATTGAGCCTCTTTAGGATGATATTCTCGGTAGTCATGGTCCTCCATGACATACTCTGCCACTTGGTCCTGGATGCCTAATCTGCCCAGATTGTGATATAGCATCGCAGGAGCTACTTGGTCCAGCGGTAGCATGATGCTACCCTCCATGTCCCGCCATCGAATATGTTCATCCTGATGTAGGATGAATGTGAAGTTAGGGACATATTCATCAGGATGTTTGTACACCATCCGACATTCTTATGACACCGGTGGTTCAAATGCATCTCTCCTATGAGAAGACATGTTGGACGTTAGATGGTCCATATAATCGATGTACCTTACTATTTACTTGAATCCGCCTAGCATGTGTAAATTTTTCTACCCTAGGTCCGTTCCAACGACTTAAATGATAATTTCACTAAGGTCAGATGATGCATGTAAGACTAACAGTCCGTGGCAATGATGCCAATGATGAGCGGCTAGGTATCCCTATGCCCAACCACATGAATCATGAGCGTTCACACACGACTCGGTCGAAATCTACAGACTATAAGCACTTAACATACACCATACTTCCAACCAGTGAAACCTTGGGTTAGAATGGTCATTGTCATCCTAATCTCACTTGTGAAGCTCTGTTTACGTTGTTTAAGTGAGACTAAGGCTAATGATTTTTATATCTTTTTAATTATCTTTTTGGCGACTAATCATTTTGGAAAATAAGGGTAGAACATTATAATCTAATCTCTAATTATCCTAGTTTATATTCTAACTACTCCTAGCATAAGTATTCAATCCCATCTTCCAAGCACATTCTAAGCATTTCCTAACACTACTAGGTTACCAGACGTTAAGCATTGTTGGGCTTACCAAGTGTTTGGATTACGTTCGAGATGGTTGTACTTATGTCTTTTATGAACTACAATTGAACACTAACGATCGAAATTATAATAATGAAAACATAAATAATCAATAAGTAAATAATAAAGCTTAAACATATTAAACTATTAAATGCATGAAATAGCTAAGTCCAAATGCTGCAAGGCATGCTTCAAGAGTTCATCTTTATTACTGTCATGCCAATGGGCTCAAATACATCAACACTTGAATAAAGATCCAATCACTTTTCTTACACCTGCTACAGGCACTTGGAAAGTATTCTATCTGTTGCGGGAAAAAACTGCAAGAGCTTCACTACTACTACTCAAAAAGATGCCTAAATGAGGCATAGGGCCCTCATATTTATAGATCTAGGAAAGGTGGCTGCGTAAATGGGGCCACATTGACACAGGGTGGCTACATCGATAGGCCCACGTCAACACGGCCACATATACGCGGCCTAGTCGATGCATTGACTTATGACACTTCATCAATAGATTTCATCCAAGAATGCCATTTTGCTAACCACATACTCCCATTATGCAACTAGAATTTATTTGAGAGCAATTGCATTTATAAATTTTTTTTGTATGCCCTCCGATGATGTCATGAGAAAATTTTTAAATTTCTTTTGTAGACAACTATATCTCTTTAGCAACAAATTTTTACTCATAAAACACCAATCAATTTGAACTATCTATAACTATTCATATTTGATATATAAATAATTATAAGTGGGGTGATGAGTGGTGAGGTATCCCTACACTCAACCATATGAATACAAGCATCCATGCATGATCTGATCAAATTCCAAGGACTAAGTGCTTATGCGCCTTTGTAGAACAACGACAAGTTAGTCAATCATTTTCTTCCAAAGCTTACATGTATAACATGATTATATGATTACGTAAACTTGATGTACATGATTTTTATAGTTTTTTATGTTTTTATGTCCTGGTGCTACAAAGGGAGGAGAGAGATAACTAAGTAATTAATTTAATTTAACTACTCAACTATGCTTTAACTAGTCCTACCACTAGCATCCATTCTCACTTGCCGTACACATCCAAAACTAGTGCAACACTACTGGGATTACCAAGCGCTAATCGTTACTGGGTTACCAAGTGTTACATGCATGCTCGAAGTGGTCATACTGTGTGTGCTTACTTAGGAGAGTTGTAGGGTGAGAGAGAACATTAATTAACTAAAGAAAGCATTAAGTAACAATAATTAACATTAATTAATCTATTCTAAATGCTTCAAGGTTTATCACAAAGTTCATCTTTATTGCCATACACAAGGTGTGCTCAAGTACACAATGCTTGAATAAAGATCTGTTCACTTATGACTTCTATTGCAGGCACTTAGAAATAATTCTAATTCTGGAAAGGAAAAAAGGCAAGATTTTGGGTAAGGGACTAAGAATAATTTATTTCCAAACTAAGTGTTCCTGCCTATTATTTATAGGCAAGGAGATAGGTCCCTATATCAGATGCCCGATATCTCTTGGAAGGCTCCAATATCATGGATGCAATATTGAGGTCTCGATATTGTGGTTCATGATACCCCCTAGACTGAATGAAAACTTATCCTTGAGTTCCTTACAAAATATTGGAAAGGTATGGGATTATTGACTGAATGACACTGACAATTAAATGGGATGACAAACTCTAACTGCCCGGTGAACGAATCTAAAAGCATATTACAACATTGGTGTTCATTCCCATTATGGTGAACACCATACATAAATGACATTCATGTCATTATTTGATAGCTTGAAAAGATAGAAAAGAAAATGAGGCGTGTTGCTGTCGATGCCAAGATTGCACCTTCCATTGTTTATCCATAGCCACATAATCAAACTTGTTCCTTTCGTAAATGCTCTAGCTCTAGTCTATCCCAAGTGCTCCATCCTATCCTAGTTCATTGTGCATATGATGGCCATCTACACACACAAAATAGTCACAAATTAGCAAGGATAGATAAACCACAATGCAGTTGATACCTTGCCTCGATATAAAGCGCATTGGCTAAGTTTTGGCTATGGCAGATACTAGTTTAGAGGTTTATTACAAGTGACTAGCTGAGGTGTAGGGGTGAAACAAGTAGTAGAATGGAAAAATTTGTGACAGGGCTCCCATGACTAAGAGCGAACCTCCGATAGAAATAAGATGAAAAAAATAGAAGGAACAAGAAATATGGAAAAAATAACAATGGCGACACCAAAAAAGTGGATTTCATAAATGGGGATGAAATGAGAAATTTTTTATTACAATAAATGTTTAAGGAAAAGAATTTAATAATTGCAACATAAAGGAATGTTAGTGGGTCCTCCCCAAAGCAGGTTCATGCCTTTTATGCCCTGACAAACCCACAAACCAAAGAGTCCGTAGGCTCTAGGAATGACACATGGAACAAGGGTTAAACACTTACTCAAAATAATTTACCAAGGAAAAATAATGCATCAACCAAAATATAGACTAATCATAAAATCAGTAATGAGGTGGAAAATGGAAAGAAAGATGAAGAGGAGAAGATGGAATGGAATCCCAAGATCAAGATTGTGTGAAGTCCCTTGTGTATTTTATGGTTAAGGTGATTGAGTAGAACTCATTCTGAATATGGACACAAACCAACTACATCTAGTGACCTCACATTAATATACTTGACCAATCCATCCTTTTGAAGAAACAAGAATGCTTTCCCAAAGAGTCACCACCGTTCCAAGAAGAGTGAGATGGAGAAGTAGGAAGCAAGAAAGGGCCTTAGTTAAAGGGAACCTTCAGGCATGGGTAACATGTCTTTCCAGTGCCATAACCAGTTCTTGTAGCCCCATATTTCTTTATTATATCTAAGTGGTGTGCTTTGAATTCCCATGTTTTTTTGTGTGAGAACTACACCGTGGAAAGACTTATTTGATTCATTCAACTTCCTGATGTTTGGTCATTGGCAGAATGGTAGAAAACCCATGAAAAGCATCTAAGTACCCAAGAGAATAGCCAGCACAAGTGCAATGAATCCCCTTGAAGTCACACCCCTTTCAACCATTGAGTCCTTCCTTGGATTGAAGAATACGAAGCCACCAATTTATTAACAAGCTTATTTAGAAAAAAGAATAGTACAGTTCCAAGCCAAGGGAGATCACAAAGTTAAATGGATGAATGGACGAAGTGGACTCATTGCTTGTTTTATCAAAATAACCATATCTTAGTATCAGCATTGAAAATCAAAGGAAAAAACCAAACATTAGCAACCAACATCATTATAATACAATCCACCATCATGACCAGTTATTGTAAGACGAATAAAAGTAAATCAAACAAAGAAATAGTAAAAATATAAATGCTAGTGTAAGACAAAAAATAAGTAAAATTACAAAATGTGCAAAACAAAAATTTGTAAAATGAAAATACAAAAGGAATTAAGGGCTTTGAATGGTTAGCATTGATGGCCATCTCCCTCACGATTGAGTTGGAAGGAGGAGATCTGAAATAGAGAGTAGGGTTGTCCACCAACAGAGGTAGTATGAGTACTGGCTATCCTAGGCTCATGGAAAGGTTTGATCTATTGGATTTTAACCAATAATTTCTTGTTCGGGCTCTCAGGCTTGTAAATCATCATGGCCCCTGAAGGAAAAGTTGCATGAATGACATAATGTCCTTCCCACAACATTTGAAATTTGGTTCATTGTGGCACATGTGTGGGATTCCAATCGAGAACCTTATCTCCTAGTCGATATTTAAGTTTTCTAATCCTTAGGTCATGATGTTATTTATGAAATGCCTTGTGCAATTCTTTAAATGATAGGGTAGCTAATCAGTTCTCATCTAGCAAGTTAAGGGTCATTAATCATTCTTTTTGTGCTAGATGAAGGTCAAGGTGGAGATCACACACCATAGATAGTATACAGAGTTCTACTTAAATGTGAATCATTGGAAGTTTTCCATACACTAACTCATAGGGAGAGTAGCCTATAGGGAGTTTCCATGTGGAGCAGTATGCCCAAAGAGCATCCTTCAGTTTGGTGCTCCAATCTTGCCTATACTTGCTAATAGTTCTTGTGAATATTTTCATAATCTCCCTATTGGTGACTTCAACTTGACCATTCACTTGAGGGTGGTATGATGTAGTTAGTTTGTGTTTAACACCTAAGCATTGCATCAGCTTCTGAAAAGTTGCACCCATAAAATGTGTGCTATTTTTAGAAATAAGTGCATGAGGCATACCAAACCTATTTATGATTTATTATTGAAAAAATCATGTAGCTTTAGATGATATACAATCCTTAACAATGGCTGCTTCTACCCATTTTGTAAAGTAGTCAATGGCAACAATGATGTAGGCTTTTTCATTGGACATTGGTGTAATAGGTCCCATAAAATCAAATCCCCATATGTCGAAGGGTTTTAAAGGTTTAATCCATTATTGTGGATCCTCCATTCTAGTAGTCATTTCCCCATCATGTTGACAGCACTCACAAGATTGGACAAAATGATGGGCATCCTGAAACAATGTAGGCCAATAATATCCTACAAGCAAGATTTTAATGGCTTTTTACCTCCCAGCATAATGACTACCACAAGGACCCTCATGAGCATCTTGGAGAACTCGTAATTGATCTATATTGGGAACACACAATTAAACCAAGCCATTGGGACATACTTTATAAAGTTACCAATTGATTTCCATAAAATACTTAGCTTGGTGAAGAAACTGTTGTTTCTTTTTAATTTCCAACTCTTGTGGTGCTTTTTGTGTAAGGAGATAGGTGAGAATACTACTATACTAGTTTGTCTCCATGGTTAATTGATTAGTTACCACACCTGCAAAGAGGAGCTCATCAAGGAAATGATCAGAAATTGGATACTCATCCTCTTTGTTGTTCCATCACAACCAAGATAAATGATTAGCAACTATGTTCTCGATGCCTTTACGATCAATCATTGTAAGATTGAACTCTTGTAATATTACGATCCATCGTATGATGCGAGAGCGCATCATTGGTTTATTCAACAAGAATAAAATTGTACTATGGTCTGTGTGTACAAATACCTTATAGCTCAATACATAGTGCCTAAACTTATCTAGTGCAAACACTACAGTCATTAATTCCTTTTTTGTTGTAGTGTAGTTAATTTGTGCACCAACAATACTCCTACTTGCATAGTGGATGTAATAATGACATTTTTGGCCATCTAACTATGTAAGTACAGCTCCTAAAGCATAGTTGGATGTGTCAGTCATTATATGGAATGGTCTAGACTAGTTAGGAGCTTGTAGAATGGGTGTTTCTACGAGCTTCTATTTTAAATTTTGAAAAAACAATTCGCATTCCCTAGTCCATTTGAAAGGTATTTCCTTTTTCATTAGTTTAACTAATGGTTTTGCAACCTTTGAAAAGTTCTCAATCATCTGTAATAGCCAATGTGCCCAAGGAATGACTGGATATCTTTAACAGTTTTGGCTTCATGGGTAATTCCTTGGACAACTTTGATCTTTTTAGGATCTACCACTATCCCTATTTGTGAGATCTTATGCCCTAGTACAATGCCTTCTTAGACCATTAAATGGCATTTTTTCCAATTTAGCCTTAAGTTAGTTTTTACACATCATTTTAGTGCTTACTCTAACCAGTCCGAGGCTTGATCAAAGTTCACTGCGTAAGTGAAGAATTCATCCATAAATACCTCCACACTATTTCCTATCTATTGCTAGAATATTCTTAGAACTAATCATTGAAATGTTGCAGGGGCATTACACAAGCCAAATGGCATCTATTTGTATGCAAATGTTTTCCAAGGACTAGTGAACGTAGTCTTGGCTTAGTCTTTTAGGGCTATTTGTATTTGGTTGTACCCACTATACCCATCTAGAAAACTATAGTAGCGATTCCCTACAATGGTGTCTAAGACTTGGTCAATGAATGAAAATGGAAAGTGGTCTTTGAATTTTGCCATATTTAGTAGCCTAAAATCTATGCACACCCTCCATTTACCTTCCTTTTTGGTCACAATAACTAAGGAACCAACCCATTCACTATCAGCAATGGAGAATATGAACCTAGCTTTTAGAAGCTATTCAATTTCTTCCTTAACCACTTGCTTAAGCTTTGGGTTAAGCCTTCTCTATGATTGTCTTCGAGGGTTCATAGAGGGGTCAATGTAAATTCTATGTTGGCATATCCTAAGACCTATTCCTATTAATTTAAGATATGATCAAGCAAAGGCTTTCGACCATTTATTTATTACCTTCAGCAGCCTCTCTTTTTGTTGAGGAGTAAGCTTTGTGTTAATAATTATCAATTTTCCATTCTTGAAAAACATGTATTCCATACTAGTGGGTAATGATTTTAACTCAAGGGTTTCCGGTTTAAACTTATTAGCAATTTCCAACTTTCCCCAATTGATATTTTCAATGTCAAGACTTAGAAGTTGGTGATGGACTTGCTCTAATGTGTCTATGCTATTGATGTAAGCACAAGTCAAACCCTCAGTTGGTTCTATGCATATAGTTGAATTGCTCTCTTGATCAACTATTAGTCACTGGGTGCCTTCTTATCTTGTGGCTGCTGCATACAAGCTTCTTTGTATATTAGTCACTTGTGCATATTAATTGCATGTAGGAAATGTTAAACGTTGTACAAACCATCACTTCTGCATACAATTACACCCTGTGTCACTGTATGCGATGTATGGAACTTTCTTCTTCTTGATCTTTTCAAATGTATTTTCCTTTGATATTTCGAAGGAAAGATCACAGATTTCTAGGCACACGTCAATTATGTGTAGCCATGCTCTTCCCATTATGATTGGAAAGTCATCCTTACTGTTATTCACTTGAATCACTAGGAAGTTAGCTACATACGACCATTCATAAACAGTGGTTACAATGTCCTCCACTAGTCCTAATGGGATAATGATGGACTGGTCAGCCAACTCTAAATAAATGTTACTCTTTTTTAATGGAGGTAGGTTCCAGGCCTTGTACATTTCTTGAGAAATTAAGTTGATCCTAAAACCTAAATCCAAAAGAGCTTTGCACAACTCATTCCTAGCAATTTTTAGATATATAAGAGGAATCCTAGGATCAGGATATTTCCTAGGAATATGGCCAACTTTTATTCAATCGGTGATGGAATGAGTTAACATGATTGTATGCATTGGGTGTGGTGTTTGGTCTGAAGGGAGTTCTAAAGTTTTGATTGGTACATAGGCGTCTAAGGGATTAACCACTTGTGGTTGCAAGGACTTAGTCAGACTATCAATTCTAAAGAAAGGTCTTTTCTTCATGTAGTTGTCAAAACCAACAATAGATTGAGAGTTAACAACCCTTTTAGCATTACGTTGCTACGACTGGGTAGGGAGCTCACCTTGCATAACTAGAGTAGGTGGTAATGGAGCTATGAATGGAAGAGATGTAGTTGAATGAGAAGGATGGTATGTTTGTGGAACATCACCCCTAGGAGAAGGAGTCCTATAGTACTCATGGGCTTGGTAGTGAGGCTAAGGAGTGATGTGAATAGTAGAGTCACATGCAGAGATTGGCTGCTGCATGAAATATCCATATGGATTAGGTTGATGGTAAGGATATTGTTGTTGGGGTGGTGGCATTCCCCATGATTGTGGGTGCTACCACTATTGATACTTCTTAGTTGGTTGTGGTGGAGTTGCACCTGGATAATACGTTAAGGGTTGATGGAACTGTCTTGGGTTGCCTTGAGGATAAGGTAATCTTCGGGGTGTTTGCCTTTTGTTCAATCGTGGGTTGAGTGCATACACCTCAAGCTCTTATAGATGTGAGATTACAGGGCAACATCCCTTAGGATATTCATATTGGCATATCTCACATCCACAATCATTATCTGTAGCTAAATCCACAACCTCTTTGATAACGACAACTTTGCCCTTACCTTTGTTATGTGCATATTCAGCTTCTCTCTTTTTTCTCTTTTTGTATTCACTACCTTACTCTCTAGACTCCTCTACTATTTTGAGGATGGTTTGAAATATATTATCTAGGAAGTCCCACATTTGATCTACCTTTGCCAATACTTGCAATGCCAACTTTTCAATAGGCAAACTTTTCCTATTCACCATCTCTTCAAGTGGTGGCTCTTCTTCATCCTCACAAAATCTTACTCCCTTCTTTCGGAGTGAGGGATCTCTATTATATTCCTTTGCACTCTCTCTTTTCCTTAGCTCATCTTCCTCTTTAGTAACTTTCTCCAATGATCTCTCTACTTGATGGATCCTAAGCCTAGATAGTCTTCCTTGGACATAAGTCCCAAGGGTTCGTCGTGTTTCATGCCTAAGCCCATCTACGAGATGGCCTAGTTGATCCCTCTGTGAATAACCATGGCTAGAACAACAATGTAATAGTGCATAATATCGGCCCATGACAACATTCAAGGGTTTATGTCCTCCTTGTTTCCATCCTTGGATTTTCTTTCGTAGGTTGGACACTCAGGAGTATGTTTGGTACTTATCATTGAACAATTCTAACATAGTACTTCACCTACGAATGGATTTCAGTTTTAAGGAATGGTACCAACTATTCACTTATTTAACTAGTATCCATGTGAACAACATTATTTTTTCCCATTCATTTTCGATGTTTTGTAAGGCACATGCATCATCAAATGCTTGTAAATGATTTTAAGGATCAACATTGTATCCCCCTTCAAATCATGGGATATTGTTCATGTCTAATCTCTTGATCCTATTATCTTTTTGGTGCCTTGTTGGAACTCTAATAGCATCAATTATTTCTAGCATACTTCGAGTAGCAAGTAGGGGTTCATCGTGTTCATCTCGTCTATGGCATCTATGATGCCTATGTTGTTCCCTACTTTCCCTTCTTCTATGTTGTGATTCTCTAGAATGCGCTCATCCCCTTTCCTAACTATTTTGTCTATGACTCCCACCTTACCTACCTTTATCCTCATGGCCTTTCGCTCTATGAATACATCCAGATCCTGAAGGAGAGGATGAAGGAGATGATGAAGATGAAGAAGAAAGAGGACCATCACCATGACAGTGACTGCTACATTCTCTTCAGTGGTCATGGCCTCGCTCACAATTATGATCAGAATGTCCATCTTTATTATGCATGTGTGTTCCTTTTTCAGACCCTTTATGTTCGTTGGTATCAAAACCTAGGTTATGGATGACTGAATGAAGGTTCTGATACACAACCTATTGACCAAAGTCAATGGGGAAAACATTGTTTCATGGGACACCTCCCGAGGCATGTTCACCGCCCTCATTTTCACTTAAGACATGTGGGACATCCTAGGACCACTTACCCTTCCTAAACTTATGATGTCTCTCCTATTGTAAGTTCCTTTGATGTTGTGCCTACATGGGTCGATACTCTCTTGAGTCATGTTCATGCACAACGTATTCTTCCTATAAGTGTTGCATGTCAATTCATGTGAGAGCACGAAGAAGCATGCCTGGGACTGAATGATTGGGAGGCAACATAATGTTACCTTCTAAATCTCACCAACGCAGTTGTTCATCTTGGTGAAGTATAAAGGTGAAGTTTGGTATATACTCATTGGGATGAACATATACCACACAAAACTGTTGGGGTACTGGCAGATCATCATCATGTGTACTACACCTTTGATTATTCCTTGTATCGGACCTAGGTGGTGAAGCAATTTCGTAAGAAGAAGGACACATAATTGTTTATTCAGTGTGCAATATATATATTTAATCAACCCTAAGGGTTCATTCCAATGATGGGAAAGATTTTCTAAGTTCTAATTAACACACAAACAATAAAGTCCCTAGCAATGACACTAATGATGAGCAACGAGGTATCCCTATGCTCAATCATACAAATATGAGTGCCCACGCATGATCTAGTTAAATTCCAAGGACTAAGTGCTTATGCGCCTTTGTGGAACAACGATAGGTTAGTCAATCGTTATCTTCGTAAGCTTACTTGTATAGTGCAATTGTATGGTTAAGCAAACTTAAGGTACATGATTGTTATAGTTTTTTATGTTTTTATGTCCTAGTGCTACAAAGGGAGGAGAGAGATAATTAAGTAACTAATTTAATTTAACTACTTAACTATGCTTTAACTAGTCCTAACACCAGCATCCATTCTCACTTTCTGTACACATCCAAAACTACTGCAACACTACTAGGATTACCAAGCGCTAATCGTTACTAGGTTACCAAGCGTTACATGCATGCTCGAAGTGGTCGTACTGTGTGTGCTTACTTAGGAGAGTTGTAGGGTGAGAAAGAACATTAATTAACTAAGAAAAGAATTAAGTACTAAGAAAATAATTAAGTAATAATAATTAACATTAATTAATCTATTCTGAATGCTACAAGGTTTATCACAAAGTTCATCTTTATTGCCATACACAAGGTGTGCTCAGGTTCACAATGCTCAAATAAAGATTTGTTCACTTATGACTCCTATTGCAAACACTCAGAAATAATTCTATCTCTGGAAAGTGAAAAAAGGTAAGACTTTGGGCAAGCTAAGACTAATTTTTTGCCAAACCAAGTGCACCTACCTCTTATTTATAGGCAAGAAGACAAGTCCCGATATCGAATGCCTGATAGCACTTGGAAGGCTCTGATATCGTGGACCCAATATCACGAATGCGATATCGTATTCCCTATATCGTGGTTCATCATGGGGGAAAGGCATCAAAGAAAGAATAGAATGAAGTTTTAAGGCTCTGTATGCTTGTAAGAAAAATGCAAGAATTTATTCATCTATACTTGAAAAGCCAAAAAAGAAAATTTCACAATATCATCTATCCTACTATATTGTATGGATGTATTGTTTGGAGATCTAGACTTAGTGCTAAACTTTGAAAAGATATTGAAAGAGTATAAAAATCATTTTTTCTAGATGAGTTAAATGCCTTACTCAAAGTTATGCGAATGTGATTTATTACTTTTAAAAACAAAAGCCTTGTACTAATTCATTACAAACTCTCATAACTTGCATATCTTAAGAGAAGACAAATTCTCTATAGTAGTTCTTGAGAATTTGCGAAACCATGGTTGGTATTTTTAGGGGATGCAATGATTAAGAAAATGGAATATATCTTAGGAGGATGTGCAATAAAATTCTAAGCATATTTTCCAACTAGTTAAGTAGAAGGTTTTAACATAGATGTGGTCAAATGTTGAAGGTAAAATATAATTTTATGTACATTATATTAGATATGATAAACTAGATGTAGAAGCTCACTTTCTCTCAATTGCTATTCCAATGAAGTATAAGAATCTTATTAGCAAGCTCCACTTAAGTTTTAATCATCTTTGAATTAAAAGTAGAAAATGGATTCAACTTCCCTAAGAAGAGTACATTTGTCAGTTGTAAAAATTAGGAGCCCTTGAAGATGATCTCCATCTTTTTTGTGTGTTATGACTTCCTATTTGAGACAACATTATAATGTTATAGAAAGAAACTTGTATGATTTTTTTGTTGCCCCTATTGGTGCTTCATTAATTTATAGATTTTGTATTTATTTTTCATGAAACTATAAGATCTATCCAATAGATCCTATATGCATTTGAACATAATAAAGCTTCAATTTTAATATAACATTTTAATCACTCAATAGTTTAAACTTGTTCATTTTTATCTCATAATTTCAAAATCATCTGATCTCTTAACTCATATTGGAATTTGTTTTTGGCATCTAGCAATGATTTTTAAGTAGCATACCATTCATCATTATCATTGTCATTGCTATTGATAATATAATATAAAGACTCATATCTTTCATCATTTAATGCAAGTATGTGTACGATGTTACTTAGGCAATGGTAGGGCCATTCCATTTCCTATGTTTAAATATATATGAAATAAAAATTTACATATATTATATGAAGCCATGATTACTTAATGAGAAGTGACTTAATTGGTTATCTCATTTTCTAGCAAGGATTTACATGCAGAAGATTGCCACTTTTAGTCACACTTCTTAATGTCTAATGTAATTTCTAGCAAAGTATTACATTAGTTATATGTCAAAGGGATACATATAATCAAATAAATTTAGGTTTCAAAAACTTACACATCTTAAATGATTGGAGGAAATAAATTTTTTTTTCAAGGGAGTGGATTAGGTTAGAATTTCAAAATCCTAGTAGGCATTACTATAATACTTATAGTTTTTTAAAAGATTGTTACAATACACTTAGGTATAACTAGCAGGTATCCTCCATACATATATACATATACACAATTATTACTAGTGTTATTTACTTTTCTAATTAAATGAAAACCTAGTCAAAAAGTATATAATGTAGTGTATAGTAAAGCATAGAAAGTATGTATCCCAAATGAACTTAAAAATTTTTCTTAGCATCCATAAATTTTTAAACATAAATGATAAAATTTATAAAATTTTAAAGTTTATTTATCTTATTGCTCATTTACTACACTATATTTATTTGTTCTCCTATGCTTTTTTTACTTTTAAAAATTATTTTTCACATATAAAAATATGAAATTGATACTTTTCAAATGTTTTAGCATTTTGATGATGCATCATGTTCAAAAATTTTATAGGGTAGTAATCGAGATTGCTATCTTAGGAAATGTTGAATGTTGGGTTGTACAAAAGGGGCTTGAACAAGAAATGAATTTAGTAGAAATGTGAATGCTTAGATGGATGCTAAATGTTAGCAAAAGAGATAAAATAAATAATATGGATATTAGAAAAAGACTTAAAGCGGTTTTGTTAGACAAGCTAAAAATATGACATCTTAAATGGTTTGATCATGTGCAAATAATATTAGATACCAAGCTCATAAAAAATAAAAACTAAAAAGACATGGAAGAAAATGATTGATGATAATTTTAAGAAATTACAAATAAACAAAGATCTAGCTTTTCATAGAGGTCAATGGTGAAAAAAAACTCATGTAGCCAACCACATTTTGTTATGACAAGGCTAGGATGATGATGATTATCATGTTAAAAAATTAGGGTAACTTTAAAATCAAGCAAAGAACCTAAAAGAAAAGTCAAATTCTATTATTGGTTTGGGGAAAAGGAATGATGTTACAACCAAAATAATTTAACTAACTATACTCAAAGACATATAACCAATACTATACTTTTGAATAATTATAAAAAAGTACACTAATGATGTGTTACCTTAGTGGCAAGAGTTTTCACTGAGTATTCTTGGGTCACATGTTCAATTCTAATGAAATTTCACTAAGTAATAAATTATTTAAAAAATTCCATAAAAATAATACAAAGAATTTTAATTGAAGAAAATTAAAAAGTTCAACTTTCAGTTTCATAACAATGTCAAAGTGTGATTCAAATTGCCACCTTTTCCCATGAGGCATCATTATAATCTAAAAATGGACTTTCAAAGTAGTCTTAAAGTCTTATATTGAGATGCTCCAAAATGTCATAATCCTTATTTTCCAACTAAAGGTCACACTAATCTTGAAGCTTATATTATTCCTACTTGAACTTAGTACAAGATGCTTCAACATTATAACATGTGTAACTCTTATTATCATAGCTCATTAGTCACCAATATCATAATCTAGAAAATGGACTTTTAAGAAGCCTCAAGTGTTATGGAGGAAACAGCTACAAGGTCATAACCCTTACTTTCAAATAAAAGTCACATGGATCATAACTTTAGATTTTTCTTGCTTTGATTTTAGAGGTTGTCCTTAAGTCATCTTTGTCAGATGTATTGTTAATTTTATGTTTAAAATTCCTTCATGTTGTAACAATTGCCATGTTGGCAAATTATTCTTGGCATGTTAACTATAAAGAACAAAAGCCAAAGTATATAATATGTCAAAATAATATAAAAGCACACAACCCCAATTTGGCTATGATTAATTATGGATTATAACTCTATAATTTGTCTTTTACCTAAAGCATGACATTATGACCACTATATAAGTGGATGCTTGGATGCTCTTAGCAAAACACATCTTCACCAAATCAAAGGGTGCATAAGGCATAATTCATGCTGTAGTTTCTTTCTCTTGTGAAAGCTTGATCTAAGCCTATTGTAAGTCTCAAAGAAAAGAAGACTTGGATTTCTAAGGCTTGCTAGGAGTTCAAGCCATTTCTAGGGTTTTTGTATACTTTCACCAAGATAATTTCTTGTTTTTTCGATGTATTTATTCTAATTTCATAATTGAATTTCTATTTCTATAGCTTGTTCTTGCTTTACTATCTTACCCAACTAAGGTGTAAATTAACAAGTTGATGTTAGAGACTGGTTCATTTGATTTTTAGGGCTCTTATCTTATTAAGTGCATTAAGAAGGTAAGCAGTACTAAGTACACTCAAGAAATAAAAAATTTCAGTGGCACCAACTACAATCTTTGGAAACTCATGATATAAGATTCGCTAGTTGAAAGAAAACAAGATATATGAATCACTAGAATTAAACTAGAAAACATGAAAGTTGAAGACTAGAATCAATTAGATCATCTTAATTTGGAAACAATTCATAAAGGTATTTCTAATCTTATGTTTATAAATTTACAAGATGAATATAAAATCAATAAGTCTGACAATGAACTCTAATGGTCTTTAATCACCACAAAGCTAAACAAATCCTAGCACAATAATTTTTCAAGGGAAATTTGGTCTTCAATTTGATGTGGGTTTGCTTGGATATCAATCCTGTGCACACCTTGGTACCTCTTGGATTCACTCTAGTTGTACAAAAATGATGCCCCCAAAATAATACACACTAGGTGCAAATTTTGAAAGATTATTTATACTCTACAATGTTTAAAAATAGTTATTTTAATGATAGGTTGCTATGGTAGAATTTGATATCAATCCATTTATATCGGTGTAACTGCAAGGTTTGGCATCCTGATACCTCATATTAACATGGAATTAATGAAAGTGGTGGAAAAGATGTTAATCTTCCTTGAAATAACTAGCAAACTCTACTCCATGACTAACTTATTGGGATTCATGGACCAAAAGAGTGACTTTGAAGGATAGTACATTACATTCATGAGCGACATCTTCTCCATCATCATTAGCGCAACACTAGAAACCCTTGCGCACCATGTAGCATACCAAATATATGGCCTTTGTTTCCATGGTGGATGTTATTATTGGTATTCATTGTGGTTGCTACCACTATTGCTGCTACCATCATCACACTCGCCATCGTCTCCTTCTGTCGCTGTTGCTATTCTACAATGTTGATGCTATCCTAGCCCACTGCTATCATTGCTTGCCTAGGCCATTGTCACTATTGCACTCATCGTCACCTCCTAGTGCACACTATCACATCCTAACACATGCTATCCTAACCACGCTACATTCTACCTTTGTGTGCCAAAAAACCCTTGAAGTACCGTGATCTACCCTACCTATGCTAGTTTGGCCACTGCTACAATCATTCCCTACTAAAAACCCTTGTTGAATTGTGCTCTATTGTCACTCTTATGTGCCATGTCATCACTAGTACTAGTTCCAATGCCACTGTCTCCCTAGTGTCATCATCAACCATCAATGTTTCCATCCACGTCATTAGCGTCGATGGGCTTATTGTCCAAATTTGAAAATATTTATATAGTTTATAATTTTTATATATTATAATCATATTATAATTTACACATATATAATTATATATATAAGATATATATAACATTAATATACAATGTCTTTATATAATTTACATCTATGATTCTATATAATGTTTACATACATACATTACCTTCATTAGGTGTAAGAAAGTCTTATAACATTAATGTTTAAACCTCTCCTATGATTTAAGGATCCAAGATGCATTACTCACATCTAATTAATTCCCTAACTTGTTCTTGTTTTAGCTTCTAATTTGGTTATAACCTACTATCATATCCTTTATCACTGGTTTCAACCATGAGGTTCTTGTGGGAGTCAATTTCATCTTGTAAAGGTTGCTGACATGGCTTAATATAGATAGATGCCTTTTACTACTAAGGAAATAATGTACAATGTTACACACTCTTTCCACCTTAGTGACTCATCCAAGTAAGCATTTAATAGAAACCAAACACTAATAAGCATTACCCTAAACTAAGCTATGTAGCTACCTTGACTTAAGAACAATGTACTTAAAGAATATTGTTTTAAAACAATGAAATTTATTATGTGTAATACACATATTAGTCATGGCTCACCATTAGTTGGATTTTGGGTTTAAACCTATCTATTTCAAGGTAGGAGGAGTTGTCCTTCTCCCTTGCATTTCAGACATGATTCTACCAAATTCTTTATAGTCCTGACTCACAATAGAATGCCCTATTATCCTCTACATTTTTCAAGGTAAAAGCTGTAGATTGAAAGTAGTTCTTTATTCAATGATGAAATAGTCTAGTTTAGGGGTATATTTAAAATCTATGACTTCTAATGAATGGTTTTCATTTAATTCATCTATAGTGGGATATGTTGGATCACTTAGCTCTATTAATTCATCTTCTCTAGGTTCTTCAATGTGGTGTTGATGATATAACTTAAGTGTTTGATCATTAACTAGGAATGTTGTTGAGGAATCATTAATAGGTGATATGAGGATAGTTCCATTATGATCTAATTTAATAACTAAATAAGGGCCTTCCCATCTAGTTGTTAATTTCCCTAGAAATGTATGTAGTCTCATATTGTAAAGTAAAACTTTATCACCTATGGATAATTGTTTTTTAAAAATACTCCTATCATGTAATGTTTTCATTTATCTTTTTACAATTCTTTGCTTGTTCAGAGCATGTAGCCTCATTTCATCAAGTTCATGAAGTTGATTAATTCTAGAGGCTTGGTTCATGTCTTTATCAAAATTAAGATGTTGGGCTAATTGTAAAGATTGATATTTCAGTTCAATTGGTAATAGACATAACTTACCATAAACCAATTGATAAGGTAAATATCCTAAACTTAATTTATAAGTAATTCTATAAGCCCAAAGTACATCTTGTAATTTTTTAGACCAATCCTTCCCTTTGGTACATATAGTTTTTGTTAAGATATTTAAGATAATTCTATTATCATTCTCTACTTGGCCATTTGTTTGTGGATGATAGGCAGTAGCTATCTTATGTTGGATACCATAAGACTTAAAGTAAATTTTCCATGATTTTAATGACAAAGTGGGTTTCCTAATCACTAATGATCACCTATGGAGTTTCAAAGCATGTTAAAGTATTTTCCCTAAGGAACGCTACAACTACCTTTACATCATTTGTTGGGGTGGCTTTTGCTTCTACTCATTTGGTAACATAGTCGATAAAAATCAAAATGTATTGACATCCATTAGATGGTGGAAATGATTCTAAAAATTCTATACCCCACACATCAAATGGTTCTATTATTATAATGGGTTTTAAGGGTATTTCATGTCTTTTTGTTATGGCACCCATTCATTGACATTTTCACACTCTTGCACATACTTATGTGCATCTTTAAAATTAGAGGGCCAATATAATCCACTTTGAAGGATTTTGATAGCAGTATATTTGTTATCAAAATAACCTCCCCCTAAATCATCATGGCACATTTGTAAAATTTCTTGTTGTTCATTTTCAACCACACATCTTCTTGCTATGTTATTTGTACATATTCTATAGAGGTACAAACTACTCCAAATGTATCTAGATATGCCACATAAGACAGATTATTTTTCTTCCTTAGTCAGTCTAATTGGTAGGAGTTTCATAGTGGCAAGATAGTTGGCTATATCAGTAAACCAAGGATCTTTCGTTGTAAAAAAAAGTTGTTCATCAGGAAATTCATCATGAAAAATTCCTTTTGTTCAATTCTCATCAAGAGTTTTTAGCCTAGAAATATTATCTACTACTACATTTTTCCTACCTTTTTCTATTTAGAATAGCTAAGTCAAATTCTTAGAGTAATAAGCATCATCTCATTATTCTTACATTTTCTATTTTTTTGGTAGCTAGGAATTTAATGGCTGAATGATTAGAATATACTCTAGTTTTATATCCAATTAAATAATCTCTAAATTTATCTCGAGCATATACTATGGCTAATAGTTCTTTTTATGTAGTTGTATAATTTACTTGGGCTTGGTCTAGACTTTTAGATACATATTAAATTACTCTTGGTTTATTATCAATGTACAATCCAAAAACTACCCCTACTACTATGTCACTATTGT
The DNA here is from genome assembly GCA_015680685.1 of Gnetum montanum. Classification (NCBI taxonomy): domain Eukaryota; kingdom Viridiplantae; phylum Streptophyta; class Gnetopsida; order Gnetales; family Gnetaceae; genus Gnetum; species Gnetum montanum. Next base: position 70,744 of record MNCI01016127.1, on the reverse strand, counting down.
CACACATTAAATCGAATGGATAATCCAAATTTGGTGCATTTAATATAGGGGTTATGGTTATTAATTTTTTAAGTTCCAAAACTACTTCGTGATGTTCATTGGTCCAAACAAATGAAACATCCTTTTCTAAGAGCATATATAATGGTTTAGCAATTTTTGAGAAGTCTTTGATAAATCTTCTATAATATTCAGCATGTCCTAGAAAAGATTGAAGAGTCTTTAAATTGGTTAAAGCTAGAAGAGTAGATATGATTCTTATTTTCTCATCATCCATTCTTACGCCTTCTTTAGAAATAACATGTCTGAATACTACACCACTTGTAACCATTAAGTGATTTTTTTCCCAACTTAGTTTTAAGTTTTTATCTATACATCTATCTAAGACATGTTCAAGATGTTGTAAGGTTTCATCATAAATATCTCCATAAACTGAAAAATCATCCATAAAGACTTCAAGATAATCTTCTAAACTATCTAAAAATATTGAGATTGTGGCTCTTTGAAAAGTGGTTGGTCCATTACAAAGGCCAAAAGGCATTCGTCTATAAGTGAAAGTTCTATAAGAAGCTATAAAGGTTGTTTTATGTTGGTCTTTAGGGGCTATAGCTACCTAATTGTAACCACTAAATCCATCCAAAAAATAATAGTATTCATGTCCTTCTAATTTTTCTAGAATTTTATCTATGTATGGTAATGGAAAATGATCCCTTTTTGTGTTTTGGTTCAATCGTCTAGTCTACACAAACTCTCTATGTTCACCATTTTTTGGTATTACAGTAATGGGGCTTACCCATTCACTATCTGGTATTGGATAAATGATTTTTTCTTTACAAAGATTTGAAATTTTGTCCTTAACTATTTTTTTTAAGGAAAGATTAATTAGTCTTGGGGGAATTCTTACTAGTTTGACATTGTCTTCTAGTTAGATATGATGTTTGTAGATGTTGGGTGAGATTCCTTGGTGAAGGTCCTCATAGCACCATGCAAATGCCTTAGATTTTCTATGCAATATTTCTAATAGTTTGTTTTATTACTCATTAGTAAGTTGGGAGTTTATTATTAATGTCTTATTTGGATCTAAAAAAATATACTTAAGCATATTAGGTAATTCTATAAGATCCAAGGAATCTTTATTTGTTGGTTGATTTATTTCTCCAATATTTCCTGACCCCAAATTTAGAGTTTGATCTAGGAGATCTTATTTTTCCTTGGTTGAGAGATCTAAAGTTCCTTCTTCAAAATTATTTAACACTAAGGTTTCCCTATTTTGTGCCATTGCTAAAGTTGGTAGACTGTAGAGCATTCTTGCTTCATTCAAGTCTATATTTAAATGAACTTCTTTTACCTTATCATATATATTTAGTGTAAAAGTGAAATTTGCAAATGAGAGTTGAAGTTGGCTATATCTACAATTAATTACCACATCAGCTATTGCTAACCAACTTCTACCTAATATAATGGGGAAACAATAAGGNTTATTTTTCCACTCCTTGTAGTAATGGAATGTAATTGCTCTTTTTA
>MNCI01016127.1:40656-65240 GCA_015680685.1 Gnetum montanum | reverse complement strand
AAATATAATAATTATTAATTTAACACTAATCAATAATATAAAATCAATTAAAATGCATGCTTTAACAAAATACTTATTCAAAACTTAACCAAATTTTGGTGTTTAACAGTAATGATGAAACATGTACTATTATGGACTACAATAAAGTAAAGTTGTCCTATAATGGTAGAATAATTATAATTCCCGAGGTATATCATGTCTATATATGGTTAATTTTGATGATTTTCACCTAATTATATTATTTGAAAATAAGAAGTATCAAATTTTTTTAGGAAAAATCCGTCATAGCCACATGATATAGAGAAGAAAGTGGAAGACTATACTAGCTAGATGATGTTAAAGTGGCTAGTAAAGTTCAAGTCCTTCATGCTTAGAAAGAGAACTTTAGTATGAATCTATGGCATAAAAGACTTGGGCATGTTAGAGAAAAGTCTATCCAGATTCTTCAAAAAAATGATGTAATTAAAGGTGCAAAACAAGTTGATGAATTTAATGGTAGGAAAGATCTACTTTAATAAAAAATCAATCATTAAGAAGGTAAATTTAGGTCAAATGAATACCTAAGTATTTAGATTCATATGTTTTTTGTATTAGTGATGCTTCTCAAACCTATAAAGAAGCTTATAATTCAAAAGTTAGTAAATCTTGAAAAACTGCTATGGATGAGGAAATGAAATCACTAATGAAAAAAATAAGAGATGGAAACTTGTTGAACTTCCTTCTAGAAGAAAACATGTTGGTTGTAGATGCCTTTCAAGGTAAATGAAGGAGGAATATATAAGGAAAGGCTGGTAGCAAAAGGATATTCTCAAAAGGAGGGTAAATAACAAATGTCAAAGTATGTAATATGTCAAAAAAATATGTAACCATTCATACCGAATTTGGCCATAATTAATTATAGATTATAACTTCATAATTTAGCATTTACTAAAAGCATGATATTATGACCACTTTATAAGTAGATGCTTATGTGGTCTTAGCACAACACATCTTCATCAAAACAAGGGATGTGTGAGGCATAATTCAAGTTGCAATCTCTTCCTCTTATGAAAGCTTCATCTAAGCTTGTTGTAAGTCTTAAAAAAATAGGACCTGGATTTCTAAGGCTTGCTAGGAGCTAAATTCATTGTAGGGATTTTGATATACTTTCCTAGGTATAATTTCTTGTGTTCTTGATGCATTTCTTCTAATTCCATAATTGAATTTCTATTTCTACCACTTGCTATTGCTTTATTATATTACTAATCAAGGAGTAAATTAATAGTCATATTATTGGTAAAGCTACTACTAGTTTTCTCTTTGCATACAAGATGCTTAGCTACTATTAACCTCAACAGGTGTGATAGATGGTGACAAGGTTGTAAATGCTTAATTATTATAGTCTCAACCCTCCTTTATCACAATGTACAAAATGGACCTTTTAGGAAACCTAATGTTTTTATTATTTTTAAACTAAAGGTGTTGTAACTTGAGCTTTATGTGATTCATGCTTTAAACATTTAGGGCAAGATGCTTATGTTCACATTAATGGCAATGACAAGTGTGTGAATTTGATTGTTAAAGTTGTCCATCCACATTGTATTTTTCTTTACTCATGGGCACAAAATTTGTAATTAGCCATTCATTATAATATTGTTCAATTTAAAAAGATATTATGTAATTTTACTTTAAAACTTTGATGAGAATGTGAAAATTACTTAAGCTTCAAAAATCCCTTTCTGGATGTCGCCACCTCTTTTTATTTTTTTTCTTTTTTCTTTTTATTTTTTGTTTTGAAGAAAAAAGGAAGTCCTAATTCTATGATGGCTAGGTCACAATAAATAAGAACTTATTTTAGATGGAAAACTTCAATGATTTTGATGATTCCATTAGAAACCTTTTCTAAAATGCTTTAGATCCCTCCAAAGGATATGCATCATAATGTTTAGAGTTTTAAGCTTGGTTGTAGGTTTGGCTTTGCAGTAGACCTTCTATTTGGATGGGTTCAAGTTTTCATCTTGTCTTTCATAGGAAAGCTTATATTTGTGCAAGTTATTCATGCCACATTATCATGTAGAACTTGCTAGTAGAACTATTTTTTGGTTCTACATGATCTTATGCTTTTAATGGCTTCTCTCCCTTTGCTACATAATTTTCCAATATAGGTGTTATGTTTTAGAACTAGCTTTTAATTTTACAAAGCCTACCCAAAATGGTTCTACTAGCTCAACATCACAAGCACTTCAAATTATTAATTTAGCTTAACATTGTATATGCTAATTTTTTTATCAAACATAACATCAACTTTGAAACCATTTCTTGATTTTACAAGTGCACCACTATTAAATAACATTGACTTGGCACATTAGCTTGTAGAATTAGCTATTAGAACCATTTTTTTGGTTTTTAGCTTAAGCTATTAATAACTTCTTCTCACCACATCAACTTTTTTGTTAGTTCTATTTGCACATTGTCATCAAAATGATTGGGTGAGGCTAAGCTAAGCATTTTAAAGCATGTTATAGATTTTGTTTCTATGATCACAGTTTTTCATAAGTTTAGGGAGGTAGATTGTTGAAATTCATTTACTTTTTTTAGGTTTTAGAAATTTTGTTTTTTCATAGCTTCAATAGTAGTGTGAGACTATGCAACTTGCAATTTTCTTCGTAGTGTGATTTTATGCGACTCGCACTTAAAGTCTATAACATATCTCTAACTGTGAGTTGCATGATGCCAAAATTTTTAACAAAACCTAGATTTTTATAGTGCAAATCTATTTGCCTCAAATTTATTTTTAATGAATATTGCAACCATAGGAGCAATGGACAGTTTCATGGCATTCCTTTTTAATTTCTTAGTATCTGATTACGACAGACATTTTCCTTGCAATATTTGTTGAAATTTATTCAATATGGAAAACTTCAACCACACTATGATGTGTAGTTTTGTGACACTATTTATTATTTTTTTTTCAGTTTCTAATGCCTTGTAGTCTACTGGCAATACTTCTATGAGTGAATTGCCACTTGCAGTCTTGTAGCACTATTTCTAATGTGTGCTAATAATGCTAATATAGAGTACTATAGAGTAATTTTTTTAGGCATTCACCATAATGGTAGAAACAAGTGTAAAATAATCATTGAAAATTATTTTTTAAAAATTGTGCTACCATCATAGAAATTTAAATTTACCAATTTATGTTCATGATCATGTTTGTAGGGCATTCAACATTTGGCACAACTCTCATACTTCAAGGTGTAGACCAACGAGTGTACCATCCTTCTTGCACTAAATTGGCCTTCTAGAAGCCTAAAATTTCTAGTTGGTGGCTTCTAGATGATGATGTATTTTGAAGGAGTCTCTAATGGATTATAGTGTACTATGTGTCATAATCAACTCACATATGTGCTCTTCAGATGACATTCTTTCTAGGATGTAATTGGTTTGGAGGAGCTTTCCAATATCTCTATAACTAAATACTCATATGAGGATGAATTTGATTTTACATTATTTAATGAAAAAAAATTCCTAAGAGATATCTAATAGATTGAGTTTTAATAATGGGATCCAATTATCTATATTGTTTTTGGTTAAGGAGTCTTTTCATATTGAAGTTGATTTTGTGGACTATAATATCACCTCTTCATAATGTTGTTTCTTAGATGGCTTTAGTGCTTTCATATTTGGTGACTAATTTCCATCACTCTACTATTTTTACATGAAAGTTTTTTTTGGAGAGGATATTGGGTTTGTGGTGGACTTTAAGAACTCCTTTCCAAATGACAAGTTCTCAAAATCTTCCAATATCTGTGTCTTTGAGAACAGTTTCTTATCATTACCAATGTTGTTTTTATTTAAGTAGCCTTCTGCAAATGAAATTAATACTAAGGAATCTTGCTTCTTAGGTTGTAATGACTAGTTTTGTGATCTTTGATGTTTGCTTATTTAGTAATATACTTTTATCATTTATGATATTTCTTCTAGAAGGTTCTTCATGGGATGGAAGTAATTTTTTGGAGGTCTCCAATATGTCTTTCTTAGATGACAAGTGCTCATCATCTCTACTATTTTCATTTGAATATTTTGATGTTCTATGATATCACATTTGGATGGCTAGTTACTAGTTCCTTACCCATGCTCATCAGTAATATTTGAAAAAGTATTTGTTTCATACGTTGGATTGGTCATGGCTAAAAATGGTTTTCTTGTTGCCTGCTAGCAACAATTTAAGTTTATAAATCAGGCAATAAATGTTTCAATAATAAGCATGAACATAAAAAAGTAGAACCACCTTATATTCTAAATTCTTATGTTGATTCCTACTATCTTTGTTATTTGATTGCACTTGTGTTTGCATTGTCAGGACATCTAATTGCAAAATAGATTTTGTTAGTACATTCAAATTTATGGGTATATACTACCAGATTTAAGAGATGGAAATGAAACTATGGAGAAACACCTAGTTCATTTTTAAAACATCTTTAATACCTTTGCAAAAGTACCCCTAATCCCCTCTAAACTGAGACAACTCACTTAAAATAAAGCTTTTCCAATATGATTCAAGCTTTAAGAGAGCTATCTATTCATCCTTGTTTGCAATTACTCTCTATATTTTGAAATTTAAATTGTTAATTTATCTCATAAACTACCTTACTAGAATAGATAATGAAATTAAAGTAAAACTTGTTTCTTAAAAAAAAATATTGAAAAATGCTATGAAGAATTTTTAATATGATAATGAAATGGTTGTCAAGAAATAGGTATAATAATGACAATGTCAACCCATTGGTGACTAATGTATAGTCCAAACATACAAGCATGAAACATTTAGTTATGGCTTGTTGAAAAAGGAAATTTGGCATCCAACATATGATGTCACATAACCTTGAAACTCCATCAAATTATCAAAGCATAAATGAATTCAAAATTATAAGGAAATTTTTTTAATGAAAGATTATTTTTTATATCAAATGAGTGATTTTCATTATGTAAACATAAATCCATAATTTAGATTAATGCTTAAATTTATTATGAGTGAATTGGTCATTTGGAAGGCTGAAGATCATCTAGAAGTCATCTAGGCCTTCCAAAAGGGAATAATTGGTTGGAGTTTGTAGCTTTTAGAAGGCATAGGACCAGCCGGTAGCAAATGCTATGTAAACTATGAGGCAATGTAACTAACACCCTCTCATAGTCCCAACCATAAAGCATTCAAACATTCTAGAAGGGAAGATTTCCTTGGAGTTTGAGATTGCCAAAAGGCAAAGTGTTATCCAAAAGGCTAAAGATCATCTAAAAGGCATCGAAGCCTTCCAAAAAGAAATAATTGGTTGGATTTTATCATTTCCAGAAGCCAAAGGACCATTCAGTAACAAGTGCTACATAAAATACAAGGCAATGTGACTAGCACTCTATGGCAGTCCAAACTAGAAGGCATTCAAACCTTTTGAAAAGGAAGAATTGCTTGGAGTTTTAGGTAAATAGAAGGTAAAGGTTCATCCAAAAGGCTAGAGATCATCCAAAAGGCATCTAGACCTTCCAAAAGGAAATAACTAGTTGGAGTTTGTGGCTTCCGGAAGGTAGAGGGTCATTCAATAGCAAATGCTACACAAACTATGAGGTAGTGCAACTAGCACCTTCCTGTAGTCCCAACTAGAAGGCATTCAAACATTTCGGAAGGATATAATTGTTTGGAGTTTGAGGATACTAAAAGGTAAAGCATCATTGGGAAGGCTAAAAATCATCTAGAAGGCATCTAGGCCTTTTGGAAGAGAATAATTAGTTGGAGTTTATGACTTCCAAAAGGTAGAGAGTCATCTAGTAGGAAGTGCTACATTAATTACAAGGTAGTGCAACTATCACCTTCATGCAATCCCAACCATAAAACATTTAAACCTTCTAAAAGGAAATAATTACTTAAAGTTTGAGCTATCCAAAAGGCTAAAGATCATCCAAACCTTCCAGAAAGGAATAATTGGTTGAAGTGTGTGGCTTTGGAAAAGTAGAGGATCGTCTGATAGCAAGTGCTATGTGAACTATTAGGTAGTGCAACTGGCACCCTACTATAGTTCCAAATGAAAGACATTCAAACCTTTCAGAAGGGAAGAATTATTTAGAGTTTGAGGTTATCAGAAGGAAAAGGATCATCTAAAAGTTTGGAGATCATCTAGAAGGTATCTCAGCCTTCTAGAAGTGAATAATTGATTAGAGTTTATGTCTTCCAAAAGGCAAAGGATCAATCGGTAGCAAGTGTTACATAAATGACAAGGTAACGTGACTAGCACCCTTCCACAGTCTAGACCAAAAGGCATTCAAACCTTCTAAAAGGGAACAATTGCATGGAGTTTAAGACTATCAGAAGGCATAGGGTCATCCAAAAGGATGGAGATCATCCAAAAGGCATCTCAGACTTCTAGAAGGGAATAATTAATTGGATTTTATGGCTTCTAGAAGGCATATGATCATCCAATAACATGTGTTATGAAAACTGTGAGGCCATGCAACTAGCATCCTCCCTTAGTCCCAACCACAAGGTATTCAAAACTTTTGAAAGGAAAGAATTGCTTGGATTTTGACGTTACATGAAGGTAGATGATCATCTAAAAGGCATCCAGGCCTTTTGAAAGGGAATAATTAGTTAGCATTTGTGGTTTCTAGATGACAAAAGAACACATGGTAGCAAGTGGTAAGTAAACTATGAGGTAGTACCACTAGCATCCTCCTACAGTCCTAATAAGAAGTCATTCTTTTAAAAGGAAAGAATTTCTTGGAGTTTGAGGTTACTAGAAGGCAAAGGATCATCCAAAAGGATAGAGATCATCCAAAAGGTATCCAAGCCTTCTAGAAGAAAATAATTGATTAAAGTTTGCTACTTTCATAAGGTAGAGGATCATCTAGTAGCAAGTGCTATGTAAACTAAGAAGCAATGTGACTAGCACCCTCCTATAATCCTAACCTAAAGGCATTCAAACCTTCATGAAGAAAATAATTACTTGAAGTTTTAGGTTACCAAAAGGTAGAGGGTCATCTAGAGGGCTAGAGATCATCTTGAAGGCATCCAAGCCTTCCAAAAGAAAATAATTGGTTAGACTTTGTGGCTTTTGAAAGGCAAAGGATCATCTGGTAGCAAGTGATGCATAAACTACAAGTTAGTATGACTATCACCCTCTTGCAGTCCCAACTAGAAGGCATTCAAACCTTCTAGAAAGAAATAATTACTTAGAGGTTATGGCTACTAAAAGGTAGAGCATCATCAAGAAGGCTAACAATCATCTGGAAGGCATCTAGGCCCTCCAAAAGGGAATAACTAGTTGGAATTTATGGCTTCTAGAAGGCAAAGGACTATCTAGTAGCAAGTAATACATAAACTATGAGGCAATGCGACTAGTACCCTTCCATGGTCCCAACTGAAAGGCATTTAAACCTTCTAAAAGGGAAGAGTTACTTGGAATTTGAGCTTATTGGAAGGCAAAGGGTAATTTGGAAGGTTGGAGATCATTTAGAAGGCATCCAGGCCTTCTAGAAGAGAATAAGTTATTGGAGTTTGTGACTTCCAGAAGGTAGAGGATCATTTGATAGCAAGTGCTACATAAACTATGAGAAAGTGTAACTAGCACCCTCCTATGGTCCCATCTAGAAGGCATTCAAACCTTCCAAAAGGGAAGAATTATTGGGAGTTGGAGGTTACCATAAGGTAAAGTGTCATCTAGAAGGTTGGAGATCATGTGAAAGGAATCTAGGCCTTCCAGAAGGGGATAATTGGTTGGAGTTTGTGGCTTCTAGAAGGTCTAGGGTCATTTGGTAGTAACTACTATGTAAACTACAAGGCAATGTAACTAGCACCCTCCCATAGTCCAAACCAAAAGGAATTAAAACCTTCTAGAATGGAAAAATTGCTTAGAGTCTAACATTACTAAAAGGTAGAGGATCATCTAGAAGACTAGAAATCATCTGAAAGGCATCCAGGCCTTTTAGAAGGGAATAATTGGTTAGAATTTGTGGATTTTGAAAGGCATAGGACCATCTAGTAGCAAGTGCTATGTCAACTACGAGGTAGTATGATTAGCACCCTCCTACAATCCCAATTGGAAGGCATTCTAATCTTTCAAAAATGAACAATGGCTTGAATTTTGAGGCTACTAGAAGGTAGATGATCATCTGGAATGCTAAAGATCATTTGCAAGCCATCTAAGCCTTTTGAAATGGAATAATTAAATGGAGTTTATGGCTTTTCAAGGAAAGAGGATAATCTAGTAGCAAGTGGTATGTAAATTCCAAGGGAGTGTGACAAACACCCTCCCATATTCCCAATAGAAAGATATTCAAAGCTTCCAAAAGGAAACAATTACGTGGAGTTTGAGGCTATCGGAAGGTGGAGGGCCATCTAGAGGGCTAGAGATCATTCAAAAGACATCTAGGCCTTCTAGAAGAGAATAATTTGTTGGAGTTTGTGGCTTCTGGAAGGTAGAGGATCATCTAGTAGCAAGTGCTATGTAAACTATGAGGAAGTACAACTAGCACCCTCTTGTAGCCCCAACTAGAAGGCTTTCAAACCTTAAGGAAGGAAAGAATTTCTTGGAGTTCAAGGTTACTAGAAGGTAGAGTGTCATTTGAAAGGCTAGAGATCATCCAAAAGGCATCCTGGACTTCTAGAAGGAATCATTAATGAGAGTTTGTGACTTTTGAAGGGTCCAAGGTTATCTAGTAGCAAGTGCTACGTAAATTGCAAAGAAGTGCAACTAGCACCCTCTCACAATCCCAACCAAAAGGCATTTCAAGCTTCCAAAAGGGAAGAACTGCTTGGATTTTAAGGTTACCAAAAGGAAAAGGATTATCTAGAATACTAGAGATCATCCAAAATGCATCTAGGCCTTCCAAGGGGAAATAATTGGTTGGAGTTTATGGCTTTTGAAAGGTAGAGGGCCATTTGATAGTAAGTGCTATGTAAACTATGAGCTAGTACAACTAGCATCCTCCTGTAATCCCAACCAAAAGAAATTCTAATCTTTCCAAAAGGATCAATGGATTTGATTTTTAATCTACTGGAAGGTAGAGGATCATCTAAAAGGTTGAAGATCATTCACAAGGCATCCATGCCTTCTAGAGGGAAATAATTAGATAGAGTTTGTGGCTTTTGGAAGAAAGAGGATCATCCAATAGCAAGTGGTACACAAATTTTGAGGTAGTATAACTAGCATCCTCTTGTAGTCCCAATTGAAGGACATTCAAAGCTTTTGGAAGGAAACAATTACTTGGAGTTTGAGGCTATCAGAAAGTAAAGGGTCATCTAAAAGGTTGAAGATCATTTGGAAGGCATCTAGGCATTCTGGGATGGAATGATTTGTTAGATTTTGTGACTTTTGGATGGTAGAGGACCATGTGGTAGTAAGTGCTATGTAAACTACAAGGCAATGTAACTAACACCCTCTTGTAGTCTACATAGCACTTGTTATTGAATGATCCTTTGCCTTCAAGAAGCCACAAACTCCAAAAAATTATTCCCTTTTATAATACCTAGATGCCTTCTAGATGATCTTCAGCCTTCTAGTGACCTTGAACTTCAAGCAATTCTTCTCTTTTGAAAGGTTTGAATACCTTCCAATTGGAACTACAAGAGGGTGTTTGTCACACTACTTCGTAGTTTACGTAGCACTTGCTACTGAATGGCCCTATACCTTCCAAAAGACACAAAATCTAATCAATTATTCCCTTTTGGAAGGCCTAGATGCCTTTCGAATGATCTCTAGATTTTTAAATAATGCTTTGCCTTCTGGTAGCCCCAAACTCTAGGTAATTCTTCTCTTCTAAAAGGTTTGAATGTCGTCTAGTTGGGACTATTGGAGGGTGCTAGTCGCATTACCTTGCAGTTTATGTAGCACTTGCTATCAAATGATCCTTTGCCTTTTAGAAGTCATAAACTCCAACCAATTATTCTCTTCTAAAAGACCTAAATGCCTTCTGAATGACCTTATGCTTTTCAATAATCTCAAACTCCAAGAAATTCTTCCCTTCTAAAAGGTTTGAATGCATTTGAGTTGGGACTGCAGGAGGGTGCTAGTTGCACTACCTTGTAATTTACAAATCACACTAAGAGATGCAAGCATATGAAAGTTGTAGTCCATCATCATCGTCATGAGTATGCATTCATGTCAACATGAAACACATCCATGAACATGATGACACATTATCCATGTACATTGATAAAAAATTAACAACATACATATCCATATCCTCAACAACTACCTCATAGGCTTTGTAATTACTTAATAAAAATAATGATAACCTTGTCCATCCTCTCCCTAGTGATGAGTGGCAAGGTACCCCCACACTCAACCATACGAATACAAGCATGTATGTTTGATCTAGTCGAACTTCACAGGTGAACTAGTTGTGGCACCTTGATAGTTACATGTTGATCATGGTTCACTGTCTTTCCACCTGGACTAGTATTTTCTTTGTCATATATGGTTTAGCCTAGAGTGAGGTGTATGATGTCATTTCTAATGCTAGGCTATGCTAGAGACAATGAAAAAATAATCTTGATTGTGCTAATAAGCAATATGAAGTAAAATCTAAACTAGCTTAAGTGCGATGAGCATCCGTCCTTAATCACCTATACTCATCTTAGACCTCATGTGCTACTTCTGGGATTACCAAGCACACATTACTTAAGCACTAATAGGTACATTACTAATTTACCAAGTAGTTACACTTAAATGTTCATAATTAAGATTTACTCATTTAGCATTAACAACAAAAATAGTAAACAACGATAAAGAAATATAAACTAAGAAAGCAATAAATAATAATTAACAATTAAGGAAAATAAAAGCCAATTGAATGCTACAATGATGGAGTAATCTCAATCTTTATTGTCAGTTGTGTGCATGTCCAAGTATGTCACACTGAAACAAAGGTTCCGTATAATTACAATTATCATAGTACAAGCATGCACTTGGGAAGGAACTAAAAGCTAACTAAAACTGACAAAAAGACTCTACCCTAAAGACTTATGAAAAGACTCCCTTCTTGTGCACCTGAGTACTATATTTATAGGCCTACATAAAAATCACAATATAGTGTATTCGATATCATTATCTAGGTTGTGATATTGTGTACCCAATATCGAGTATCTGATATCGAGGCCTAGCAAACTATGATTCATCCTTCCCCCATGACTAAATAACACCTCATCCTTGAGTCAAACAGACAAAGTGAGAATGAGTTCATTTGATTACATAGTAGATAGCTATGAAATTATGGACTAACTATGAATTATTTCATGACATAGTGTGTGGTTAAACAAAGAAAACTGGGACACTAACATGAAATAAAAAAGATAAAATTATTGAAACTCATGTCGTTCCTAGTGGTGGTGGCTCCCCCATGGGCCTCTTCCCCTTATCTTGTGCTCCAAGCTTTGGAACTGGATATCTCTAGAGGAGTGCCTAAAGCTTTTCTTCTTTAGTTTAGAGATTGTGTGCCATCCATGCTGATGTTCCAATATTTTATGGAGTTGACACCTCCCATGAGCATAGTAATTGTGAAAACATCTGATTACCTTTAACGTACCAAGCTACAAACAACCATTGTTCCTTCTCATAGGCTCTAGCATTGGCTTTGACCACCTCTAGCTTAGAATTTGCTACCTCTAATTTTTGCATTGCCTTTTTGTATTTAGCAAATTCTACTTCATATTTGGCATAGGTAGCTACTACCTACTTCTCCAATTTTTTCCTCAGGTGTATTGCTATTAACATGGCTAAGTTGGCATATCATAGGTTTGCCAACTCTGTATATTCAATAAGATCTTGGATCTGCAAGTCCTGGCACATTAGTTCTGCTTTACAGGCAAAGGCGTAAGTGTCTAGTATGGCCTTCTAGTCAGCATTTTGAGCACTAAGAATGTTGATTTGATTTTTGGCCATATGGATTTCTTTTTCAATGATATGCTTGTACATCCCCACCTTGTCTCAGAAATGTTCTTTCAACATCTCATGTCTCTTGACCTCATTCTACCATGCACTTATTTCAATGGCCATCTTCTAACAAATGGCATGTACCTCCTCCATGGAGAGGATCCTGTTTTCTCTAGCTAAGCAATTCATACCTTAGTTAACCCTTATTAATTGTTCTTACATTTGTTGAAAATTTTCTTTGAGAACATTCTTTTTTTTCTTAATGGTGGTCAACAAAATATTCTCAGCAGCAAGGAGTTTATTTTCTTCTTGTAAGGCCTTAAGTACTTTGGCATGTGCATACATTTGCGCTTGTACCTTCGAAGCATCCCAATCAGCCTTCTCTTTCTTCATTACCATCCTTTTATTCTCATCTAACAATTTATTCAGTTGCTCCATTAGAAATAGCTCTAGCTAGTCAGTTGGGATAAATTGAGATGGATCTCACTATGTAGCTTGTAGGGTGATGAACTTCTCTTGGAGTCTTTTCAACTCATCCTCTACATGTTCAGCCATGACCTCCATCATGACTAGCTTTACCTTTGTGGAGATGAGGTCTGATTATGTTGCTATGAAATCTTGAGGGATGTCAAACAGGGACATCATCACTTGTCCTATTTGCAACAACCAATCCAAAACATCCTCATGATCTACAAGAGTCATCGAGGGACCAACCAAGACTTGAGCATTGCATGCTCCTATGATATTTTTCGGTGGCACAATAGGAATATTGAATGATTTTTTGATGTGATCTATGACCCCTTCTACTACTCCAACTACATCCTAGTGTTTCATGACCACTACTATGGCACCTTCACTAGGTTCTAATTACACTTGAAAAGATGCAGTGTTTTTAGAGATTTGTTGTGACCAATGTGATTCCTCTCCTCCTGTTTGTATAAAAACCTCGCCTCATGCATGATCAATTAAAATTGTTGATTGTATAGTATCATCAATGATCTTGAAGAGATTAGCCCCATCATAATTTTCCCAACTGACTATTTTTGCAATGGCCTAAAGATGGCTCATTGATGGTCGATAATCTTGTGACGGTAGTTGCGGTTGATCTTGCTACCTTGTGGTTTGCATGCTAGGCCCTGCTTCCTATTATTCATTGGGCCTTATGTATAGAAGCTGGTTGGGCCTTGCTATTTGTGGTGTAGTGGGCCTAATCATCTATTCTTGCTTAGGCTCCAACACCTCACCAACATCTTTTCTTGGTATTGATGGCTTCAGTAATTCAGCATATGAGGCATTTTGAGCCTTTTTGGGGATCTCATTGGTGTATCAAAGTTTTAGCATGCCAGTACAGCTTCCTGATTAGGTAGGAAAAAGGTAATACAAACTTCCCTATCTTGCATTCTTCAAACCACTTTAATATTTCTGTGATATATAAATGGGGAAGGTTGGTAGCAACCTTGCCCATCAAGATTGCACTCCCTCTAGCTACATAGGTGGAAATCCTATTTATTTCTTTTGTCGGGAAGGGATGATAGGTGCCAATTTTGAAATAGATTCTCTCTTCAAGTGTGAGCTTCTCATATGTTTTATCTTCCTTATTGTACACCATTTTTAACCATACTTTCCATGCATTAGCATTAGATCAAGTGGATACGTGAGCAACCTTGGGCCTTATATTCAGAAGGTTTAGAACTTTTGAAATGGCCTTAGTAGAGAAATCAATTGAAATCCGACTAATATCAGTGGTCATGCCTTCTTCCTTATTATGCCAAAATTGGAATCTCTCCCCCAAATACCATTTATCTCTCTAAGAAAATAGGCCATAGTGAAAATCCTTTAACTTGATCTCTAACTGACTCAAGGGAAAATTCGATAAAGGGTCCAAATTTAAGTTCTATGATCACCATAGCTAATGTGGACCTTTCCCAAATTTCTTGAATGCATTCCAAGGACAATGTGAGATGTTGTCCCTATTCAAGTGTCCTACCTTCTCCTCCTTCATCATGCCTAGATTGTGCAATAATAGGGGGTTCTTGATCGATGCTGAATGATTGTGCCTCTCGCTCTACATGTTCTATGGAAGGCACTTAGCCTCTACCTCTCCTTGGCCATTTGGATGTACCTTGAGACAATCCTCCTTGTTGTCCTTGTTTAGGGGCCATCTATAATCACACCAGGACCAACTGTTAGTTAAGTCATTTAACAAAATTTGATTATCTTACACCTTACTCATTGCCTTTAATAAATTCAATTCTTGCCTAGTGTGATTTCAGAGTTAGAAATTTTCAGGGAAATCCCTCTAAAATTTTTAATGTCAGGCCCAATTTGATCAAGTGACTCCAAAAATAATTTTCATGGTTTGGGTGAAGAAATAAAATTAGTTTGGCATACAATTTTAGCATTTCTTAAGGTCACTTACCCCTTATGATATCCCTTCAGCAACAGAAAATTTTGAAAAATTTACATGCAACTTGGAGCATACCCTTCCCCCACGACTAATTTAAATACTTTGGGCTTAAGTAGGTTCAATCAGAAGCAAAATTGGAGCATTAACACATGAGATATCACTAGTTGAAGGTTAGACTCTGAAAGCATGAAAAATCGTGGAAGAAAATTGCAACAACTCCCCTCACATCAATAGTTGAAAATGACTTCTACATGCATAGGGGGCCCATATATATAGGTTTTGTTCACATGATATCGCATACATGATAGCATGGACCTGATATCACGTCAGAACCAATACCAAGTACCTAATATCACGTCCCTTCCAAAATAGGGTACTTTCCAAAATTGATAAATTTTTAAAGTTTCATAGTCAAGAATGAAGGATGTAAGGTAAATTTGAAAGATTTAGGGTAATGTTGAGTAGACCTAAAGGCACCAAAAGTGTAATGAGGTGGAATTATATAATGAAGTTCATGAATAGGGTGAGGAAAAAGGACATGTAGTGGTGCATAGGAATGTTTGGGTTGAAATGATGATAAAGGAAAGAATCAATTCAACAATGTAGTATTCAAAGGGTATAAGATGATGTGGTGGTGTGCAATGAGTGCAAATTACAAAACTTACACAAGTGGCTCCTCCCCAAAGCAGGTTCTTACTTATTATGCCCTTACATAACCATACCTTAAAATGTCTATAGGCACTAGAAGGGTTAAATGCAATCCACACAAGTGTAACAAAACACACACATTTTAAATACCATTATGATGAGGTATGGGTTCTATGCCACACAAGACACAAGTTAAAAATACTTTGATAGTGGAGTGAGATGAATCATAGAAGGGATTGCAGAGATCAGGACATGAGGTAACTTACCCTAGGCATAATGAATTCAAAGTATTATGCATGATTAAGGTACCATTAGCCTTTCTCTCCAAAATCAAGACCAAGTCCATACCTCTAATTAGTGATATCGCATATCACATTGTTTCATCCAATGATAGACAACCATAAGAGCATCATAACAACAAGGTGTATGATCACTTGGCATTTTATCCAAGGGAGGAGTATTTGAAGTTTCTCTGCGGCATGTTCTTCTTTGATCTTTTCTTCACTATTTTTTCTTCTTTCTTTTATTTTCCTTTTTTTGGCCACTTTGGCACTCTTGTCTTTCCCAAAAGTGTCTAGAGAAGCTGCCAACCCTCAAGCATGGATGCATGTCTTTCCAATGGAATGCCCTAGAACCACATTAAGTTCCTTTACTGAGTGCCTTTATTACTCTTACTCCCAATTTTCATTAGATCTACAAGGATCTTAGTACAACCTAACTGCATGCTAATACCTACAGATGTCACCAAAGAGAATCCACAAGTCCCCTTGATGTCACTCTTCGTTCTAGGAATAATCAGTAGAAAGTTATTTTAAGTTTTAAGTTTTAATGATGAAAATAATATCATCATACCCAGAGTAGAACCCCTTATTAATGGAATGGGTGGGTGGATGTTGTGGGCTTACTATCCAAATAATTAGTCACTTGTAACTTGATAGCATAGAATAACACCTCAACCGACAAGTAACATGAGTATTTTATTCCAATGAGATTAATCATAAAAAGATAAAATGACAAATTAAAAATTAAAAACTAGAAAATAAAAATTTGTAAAATCAAAGAAAAGGAAAAACATTTACTAATTCTGCTCATTAGAATGGGGGATATCCCCCATGACTAAACCTTGAATCATGATGAGAATTAATAAATGGAAAGTTTTGATCCATGCATTTTGGAAATATTGGAGTCTATTCATATCCAAACCATTGGGTGTCTTTTGATGTGGTGGTAGGAAGGTATCCAAACTAGGGTTCACACACTTGATTAAAGTAGGCATAGTGGAGTAGATTATAAGATGTGTTCATGTGATAAGAAGCTAATCCACTATGGCATCAGTGACCATAATTTGGTATGAAAGGATTGATATGTCTCTTCATACTATCATATTCATTGGGCTGCATGGTTGTTGGAGTGCTAATTCATGGCCAAAATGAGGTAACAAGAGGTGTTGAGTTCAAGGAGGAAGATGCATCATAGTGCTAGGCTTGACCTGAGTTGGAGGATGCAGTAGCTTCAAAACTATGTTGTCTCTTTCTATGGTCATGCTTGAAGAAAGGACACTTTCAATGTTATGGAGGACTTCCACTACTATTGACAGTAGTAGCACAAGTAATGTTCTTGGATTCGTGTTGTGGTGCAAAACCTTCTGGTACGACTGGTGGCGATGTAAAAGGAGTTGAAGGATGAGAATATTGAGGGTAAGTAGAAGTGTAAGGAGCATGAGGTGGTGATATCGTGGGAGAGGACATGGGGTTGATTGTACTTAGAAGAATGATAATGATGAGGTGAAGTAGAGGATGTTGATCCAATTGGAGAAATTGGGTGTTGAACATAATAAGTGCTTGGTTTTGGATGGTATGAAGGGTGTGGCTAGTTTGATGGTGGCCTCCCCCATGACTAGGGGTTTTCCACTATGGTTGAACATGGTACTTCTATACAAAATCTGGATGCAGCATTCCTTTCCAATGCTCATGTAAATGTAACAAGATTGAACATTGGCCTTTGGGATGATCATTGATGAGTCGTGATATCACATCCGCGATATTGGGTACATGATATCAGAGCCTTCCTAAAGATATCAGACATCTGATATTGGGGCTTGTCTTGTTGCCTATAAATAAGAGATAGGAGTAATTGGTTTGGCAATAGTTAGTTAATTAGTATCAATCCCTTACCCAAAATCTTGCAGTTTTCCTTCCTCAGAGTTAGAATTATTTCTGAGTGCCCATAGTAGAAGTCATAAAGTAAATAGATCCTTATTCAAGCATTATGTACCTAAGCACACCTTGTGTTCGGAAATAAAGATGAACTTTATGATAAACCTTGTTGCATTTAGAATAGCTTATTTAATATTATTTGCAGTTATTTAATGCTTTCCTTAGTTAATTAATATTCTCTCTCTCATCTTGTTAACTCTCCCAAGTAAGCACACTCAGTACAACCACTTCAAGCATGCATGGAACACTTGGTAACCCAGTAACGATTAGCATTTTGTAATCCCAGTAGTATCACATTGGTTTAGGATGTGTACAGAAGGTGGGAATGGATGCTGGTGTTAGGACTAGTTAGAGCATAGTAGATAAGTAAATTGAATTAGTTACTTAATTAGTTCACTTCTCCCTTTGTAGCACCAAGACATAAACATAAAAAATATATAAAAAATCATATACCTCAAGTTTAATTAACCATACAATCATGTCATACAAGTAAGCTTGGGAAGAAAACAATTGACTAACCCATCCTTGTTCTATAAAGGTGCATAAGCACTTAATCCTTGGAATTCAACTGGATCATGTGTGGATGCTCATATTCGTATGGTTGAGCGTAGGGATACCTCGCCACTCATGGTACTTTGTTTTTTATGCGGTAGCTGAAATATTCCCATCATTGGAACGAACCCTTAGGATTGGTTATCTTACAATTATTGAAACAAAAAGTATTTCACATTGAATAGACAATTATTTATTCTTCTTCTTACGAGAGTGATTCACCACCTAGGTCTGATACAGGGAACAATCATAGGCATAGTACACATGATGATCCACCAATCCCCTAACAATTTCATGTGGTATACATTCATCTCAATGAGTATATACCAAACTTTACCTTTATCCTCCACTAGGATGAAAAACTATATTGGCATGATTTAGAAGGTTACATAGTGTTACCTCCCAATTGCTTAGTTCCAGGCATGCTTCTTCGTGCTCTCACATGAATTAGTATGTAGCACTTATAGGCAAATTATATTGTGCATGATCATGACTTGAGAGAATATCAATCCATGAAGGCGCAACATCAAAGGGATCTACAATAAGAAAGATGTTATGAATTCATGAATGAGAATTTGTCTCAGAATGTCTTGTATGTCATAGGTGAAAATGAGGGTGTTGAACCTACCTCAGAAAGTCTCCCACACAATGATGTTCCTCTAGTTGAATTTAGTCAAGGGGTGGTATATCAGAATCTTCACTCAACTATCCATAACCTAGATTCTAGTACCGATCAACAAAAAGGGTCTGAAAAAGGAACATGAACACATGACAAAGATGGACATTCTAATTGTAACTGCAATCGAGGTTGTGACCATCATAGAGAAGGAAGTAGGCATCATCATGATGACGGTCCTCCTTCCTTTTTACCTTCATCATCTCCTTCACCCTCTCCTTCAAGATCTAGATGCAGTCGTAAGGAAAAAGAGCCTAAAGATAATGGTAATAGAAATGGGAATCATAGACAAAGCAACCAAGAAAGGGGATGAGGGCATTCTAGAGAAACTCATCATGAAAGGAGAGAGAGTAGAGAACAACATAGGAATCATAGAAACCATAGACAATACGATCACAATAAACCCGTACTCACTACCTAAAGTATGCTAGATGAACTAAGGCTATTAGAATCGTAAAAAGGCACCAAAAGGATAGTAGGATCAAAATATTGGACATGAACAATATCCCATGATTTGAAGGGGGATACAAAACTGATCCTCAAAATCATTTGCTTGCATTTCACAATGCATGTGCCTTGAAAAACATAAAAAATGAGTGGCAAAAAGTGAAGCTGTTTGCATAAACATTGATCATGGAAGCGGATAGCTGGTACTGGTCCTTAGAACTAGTGTCCATTCACCGATGGAGTACCATGTTAGAACTATTCAATGATAAGTATCAAACATACTCCTGAGTGTCCAACCTGTGAAATCAAATTCAAGGATGGAAACAAGGAGGACATGAACCCTTGGATGCTATCATGGGATGATATTATGCACTATTACATCGTTTCCTAGGCTATGGTTACTCACAAAGGGAACAACTATGCCATCTCGTAGATGGGCTTTGACATGAAATGTGAAGAACCCTTGGGACTTATGCCCAAGGAAGTCTATTTGAGCTTAGGGCCCATAAAGTACAAAGATTGTTGGAGCAAGTTGCTAAGGAGGAAGGTGTGTTAAGGAAAAGAGAGAGTGTGGAAGAATATAACAGAGATCCTTCCCTTTGAAAGAAGAGAGATTTTGTGAGGATGGAGAAGAATCACCACTTGAAGAGATGGTGAATAGAAAAACCTTGCCCATTTAAAAACATGCATTAGAAAAATCCACAAAGGTGGACTAAGTGTGGGACTTCCTAGATAATAGATTTCAAAGAGTTCTCAAAATAGTAGATGATTCTAGATAGGAAAGTAGTGATTGAGAAAGAAGAAGAAAGAGAGAAGCTAAATATGCATGTAACAAAGGTAAGGGCAAAGTTGCCATCATCAAAGAGGTTGTGGATTTAGATACAGATAATGATGGTGGATGTGAGATATGCCAATATGACCATCTCAAGGGATGTTGTCCTGTAATCTCACATCTGCAGGAGTCTAGGATGTATGCACTCAGCCCATGATTAAATAGAAGGCAAACACCCTGAAGGTTAACTTATCCCCAAGGTAATCCAAGATAGTTTCACAAACCCATAATGTATTATTCAAGTGGAACTCCACCACAACCAAATGAGTAGTACCAATAATGGTAGCATCAACAATTATGGGGAATGCCACCACCACGTCAACAGTACCCTTACTGTCAACCTAACTTGCATGGATACTACATGCAGTAGCCAATCTCTCCACGTAACTCTACTAGTCATGTTACTCTCCAGCCTCACTACCAAGCCCATGAGTATTATAGAACTCTCTCTCCGATGGGTGATGTTCCACAAACATACTATCCTTCTCATCTAGCTACATCTCTTCCATCCTTAACTCCATTACCACCTACTCCAGCCATGCAAGGTGAGCTCCCTACCCAGCCACAGCAAGGTAACACTACAAGCATTGTTAATCCTCACCCTACTATTGGTTTGGACAATCACATAAAGAAGAGATCCTTCTTTAGGACTGATAGTTCAACCAAGTCCTTGTAGTCACAAGTGGCTAACTCTCCAAAGGCCTTACCATCATCCAATAAACTTCGAAACTCCCTTCAAACCAAAGGCCACATTCAACACACACGGTCATGTTGACCCATGCCATTACCAATTGGATTAAGTTTGGCCATCTTCCTAGGAAATTCTCCAATCCTAGGAGTCCTCTTTTATATTTACATATCACTGGGAATGAACCTTGCAAGGCTCTTTTGGATTCAGGTTTTGGTGTTAACATAATATCGCAAGAAATGTACAAAGCTTAGAAGCTACCTCCACTAAAAAAGAGTAACATTCGTTTAGAGTTGGCCGACCAATCCATCACTATCCCATTAGGACTAGTGGATGACATTGTTACCATTCTTGGTGAATGGTCGTATCCAGCTGACTTCCTAGTGATTCAAGTCAACAACTATAAGGGAGACTTTCCTATCATAATGGGAAAAGCATGGCTAAGAACAATTGATGCACACCTAAGAATATGTGATCTTTTCTTAGAGATATCAAAGGAAAATATCTTTAAAAATATCAAGAAGAAAAAACTTTTGTGCATCACATACAGTGACACAGGGTGTAATTGTGTGTAGAAGTCTTGGTTCGTACAATGTCTAACATTGTCTGCATGCAACAAATGTGCACAAGTAACTAACATACAAAGGTGCCTGTATGTGGAAACCATAAGATAGGAAGGCTTTAGAGTTCATTAAAGGTAAAAGGATAGTTAGAGAATCAAAGTTAAGTTATGTGTCTCATAATGACGAGAAATTAAAGACTTCATATGATAAGGAAGCTTCTCATTTTCTCTTGACAATGAAATTAAGGAATAAATATTCACACAATTGTTTGGTTGATTCTGGAGCTACATCTACTATAATGCCATTGTCTATATGTAAGAAACTTGGTTTGATACCTAAAAAATAAAATAAAAAGATTGTTCAAGTGGANGATGGTTGAAAAAGGAGGTGTTGAAAACAAAATTTGTACACTCCAAGAAAATGAGAATTCATTTGAGAAAGAAGAAGAAGGACCCAAGTGGGAAGAAAAAAGGAATTCATCTGAGAAAGAAGATGAGAGGATTGCTAAAAAGCTCAAAAAGATCAAGTTGAAATCTCTAGCAAGCAAAAAAATAGTAGAGAGATTGCTTATGAGAAGGTTAGAGATATGAGGATTCCTACCAGAGTAATCCTCATCATTCTCTTCCCATCTCAAGAATAGTCCATGAACAAAGGATTGGATAATGTACAGTTTGTTGTTTTTTTTTAGGAATGAGGTTTTATACCACCAAACCTTATGTTTGATGGAAATTTTTCTCCAAAAAGATTTATCTTTTCATCTGTAAAAAGTTCAAGTAAGCTTCAAGTACAGTTCAGTTTCAAAATGGGGCTGCATAAATTTCTTTAAGCCTTTTAAAGGGGGCAGAAATGTTGGCACATTTTGGCCATTTCATGGAACAGGTGGACTTATTTGCAAATGGTGAGGTACAGAATCCTAATGAACTAAAATTGTTTAAGAAGGATTATGTTGTTTCCAATTAAGAATTATGCAATAGTTAAGTAACCATGAAGTTGGAATGGCATATGCTAGATATTGTAGCTACATTTATAGGGAATTATCCATCTTGGTGTCATGAGCAGAAATTACAATGCAAATTTTGAATGATTAATTTCATGACTTTCTCAAGAATCATAATCTGGTGGTTCTCAAGTCACCTCACTAGAATGTATCCATAGAAAGAGAAGACAGTTTCATGTTTCTAAGATTGGGACAAAACAAAATGTTGGACTTCGGCCATTTTTCACTGTGAAAGCCACCCACCAATCAGCAAATCATGGGTCCCAAGCATTAGAAAGATGGAAAAATATTATATACATACATATATATTTATATGTCAACCCATCCATCTATAGGTTTAAAGGATAAGGGAATAAAAGCACATCTTTCTATTAAAATTTTTCACCAGTTCAAAGCACAATGAAAAAGGAAGATTGAATGAAGGACTGAAGTGCAAGATTATGAGTCCTTGTGCTGCAACATCAAGGCCATTGGTGAAATTTAGGTATTTCTATTGCTCATGTTGATAGTAAATATTGGTACCTTGAATTTCGCAAGCTTACTTCACTACATTAAAAGCATGAACATTGATAAAGAAAGATGGACAAGGTTTATTGTAGTGAAACAGCTTTCTTGTAGATTTTTCAGCATGCATGGGCAAGCAATTATAAATTTTACACAATATGTAGTTATACACATCACATCTAGATAGCATAAAATGTTACTCTTCTTCCTTTACCCCCGTGTTGTTTTTCATTGTTGAATAAACATGCAAGACTTCCGCAGAATAGTCAGTAGGAATGACTGCGCTTCCAGGGCAAATTGTAACAGAAATTTCTAAAATCAAAAACAATACAGTTCTGATTTGTCATGAATAGTGGTGCGATTGAAGTCGAGGATGATGATAACAAACATGAGTGTAGTGGAAGTTGAGACTCCACACCTGCATCAACGTAGGAAGTATGCTCAACATCCCCCACCACTCACGTCATTCTCCAAAGATAACACTATGCTCTTTGTAGTCACATCGATGCATCCAAGCATCCATGCGTTGCAGAGCCTGTGGAGAGTTAAAATAGTAGTTGCCTTTGTATTTGAATGCCCTCCATGAAGACGGTCATGTCTACCACTATTCCAAGGGAACCACCTCAAACGTCTACGGGGGATGAGTCACATTCCAAAATTCCTCCTCTATGTCTTTGTTCTTTTCATCATACGGATGTTTTCCTCTCAATGGATGGGGAATAGGCCGCAGCATAACCAGATGTGATTTCTTCCTTGCTATCAGCTGTATTAATTTATGAGGAATAACGTTGATAATCCAGAGCATAGCTATATTTGTGTGAACAAGCTGCCAAAGGGCATACACCCAGCATAACCATTGGATGTTGCTGGACACTAGACATGTGGGCAATGGTACCGACACAGCGTTATCTAAATGCATAGCCGCGGCGATCACGAAAATGGGTACAAGGGACTCTACTGATGTCTACTGTTGAGAACTTGACAACTGCATAGGTCTTTAGGGTTTCCTAGTTTTCAACGCTGTGGGTGGAGGAACTAGATTTGGGCTTGCATCCTTTCTTTCTGAACGTCTATCCATGGATTACAGCAAAAACAAAAAAAATCTAAGCTGGGATTCACCACGTTTTTGGCAGGAATTATTTCAGAAAAATTTTTGAATCAATATGTGGAGGTCCCACCATTTATGTTAGAATTTTTATCAGATATAACTACCATGGCATAGCATTTCGGTTTAATGCATTTTGCAGGTTCAAATCCCTTCAACTCACAGATGATTTGGATAGACAGAGGAGGCTAATGGCAGGCAAGAAGTAAACCATGGGTCCCAAGCATAAGATAGATGGATAAATATTACATACGTACATACATATTTATATATTAACCCATCCATGTATGCAATAACTCCATGGTTACTATCTCTACTATTGTGATTTAAATAACAATAAAATATTTTACGCTTTAAAAAGGGAATTTGTGCAAAAATTCTCAAAGTCCCATCTGAATTGAACACTTGTCAATTGAAATGGTGGTTATAACCACCACCAAGGCCACTTGTCAACTATAGCCTTTTTGTCTCCACAATGGCCACTTGTCAACTACAACTTTTTTCTCTCCATGGTGACCACTTGGCAATTGAATGAAGACACTTAGCAATTGAATGAAGACACTTGGCAATTGAATAGGACACTTGTCCATTGTAGCTTTTTTCTCTCTATGGTGGTTATAACCACCCAAGATATTTTGTAACTTACCTACCTACCTTTGAACCCTATAAAAAGGCTTTAGGAGTCAAGGAGGGAGGATCATCATCATCAAGGATCTCATTTTCTACTAGCTAGCACTTGGGCTCTGACTTGGAGACACTTTGAGTCTTGGGAGAAGAGCATTGTAAAGAAGAAATTGTGAACGATTTCTTGTAAGATGGTTTGCTAAAGAAAAGATTTCAGCCTCTTTGTCATAGTCCTGTGACTTATGTTTTATTTTTATTTTGTTTAAATTTTTTAGCTAGTGGTTTAGATAGTATCATCCTTGGCAAGTAATTTTGGGATTTTTAGATTGCTCTTATCGTTCTTGTTTCCCGATAGGAAATTTCTGTTAAAATTTTGCCATAGAAGCGCTTGTGTTTAAAAGCCTTAAGAGCATTTTAGTAGTAAATTT
>MNCI01016127.1:866-40175 GCA_015680685.1 Gnetum montanum | reverse complement strand
TTTCATTTTTCACAACCGCACGCCACAATAGCACACACACATACTCACATTAACTACTGAGTTTATTTGGAGGTATCTAGGCCTTGGTGTTGCCAGAGACCAGCAGGCACCTAAATCCTATTCAAGGACACTCATTGGCGGTCGCGTCCCAAACGGTTGCCAACACTATGGAGCAAACTTTGATCAAGCATTGGACTGATTAGAGCAAGTACTAAAATGATGTGTTCAAAATAATTTAAGGCTCAATTAGTAAAAAACCCATTTAATGGTCTAAGAAGGCATAGTATTAGGGCATAAGATTTCACAAACAAGGATAGAGATAGACCCCAAAAAGATTAAAGCCATCCAAGGAATCACATGCCAACCTGAAACTATAAAAGACATCCAATCATTCCTTGGACACACTGGCTATTATAGAAGATTCATAGAGAACTTTTCAAGGGTTGAAAAACCATTGGTTGAACTAAAAAAAAAGGATGTACCTTTTGAATGGACCAAAGAATGTGAGTTAGATTTTCAAACTTTAAAATAGAAGCTTTTAGAATAGGTGTTTCTACAAGCTTCTGACTAGTCTAGATCATTCCATATAATGCTTGATGCATCCAACTTTGCTTTAGGAGTTGTACTTACATAATTAGATGACTAGAAACAACCCTATTACATTCACTTTGAAATTGAAAGTATTTTTGGTGCACAACTCAACTTCACCACAATGGAAAAGGAATTAATGATTGTGGTGTTTACACTAGATAAGTTCAGGCACTATGTATTGGGCTATAAGGTATTTGTACATACAAACCATAGTGCAATTTGGTTCCTACTAAATAAACCAATAGTGAGCCCTTGCATCATACAATGGCTCATAATCTTATAAGAGTTCGATCTTACGATGATAGATTGTAAAGGCACCAAGAACATTTTGCTGATCATTTATCTTGGTTAACATGGGACAACAAAGAGGATGAATATATGCTTTCTGATCACTTTCCTAATGAATTCCTCTTTGCAGGTGTAGTAAATAATCAATTAACCATGGAAATAAATTGGTGTAATAACATTCTTACCTATCTCCTTACACAAGAAACACCATAAGAGTTAGACGCTAAAGGAAACAACAGTTTCTTCACCGAGCCAAATATTTCATGGAAATCAATGGACACCTTTATAAGGTATGTCCTGATGGCTTGGTTCGATGGTGTTTTCTCGATGTAGATCAATTACAAGTTCTCCAAGACACTCATGAGGGTCCTTGTGGGGTTCATTACATAGGGAGATGAACAACCATTAAAATCCTACTTGCAGGATATTATTGGCCTACATTGTTCTAGGATGCTCATTATTTTGTCCAATCTTGTGAGCACTGCCAATGTGATGGGGGAATGATTGCTAGAATGGAGGGTCCACAATAATGGATTCAACCTTTAGAACACTTTTATGTATGGGGAATTGATTTTATGAGGCCTCTTACACCAATGTCCAATGGAAAAGCCTACATTATTGTTACTATTGACTATTTTACAAAATTGTCAAAAGCAGTCATTGTTGTGGACTGTATATCATCTACCACTGCATGATTTGTTTAACAAAAAATTGTAAATAGGTTTGACGTGCCTCATGCACTTATTTTGGATAATGATACACATTTTACAGGTGTGACTTTTCAAAATTTGATGCAATTCTTAGAAGTGGAACACAAGCTAACTACATCATATCACCCTTAAGCGAATGATCAAGCTGAGGTCACCAATAGGGAGATTATGAAAATATTAACATGAACCATTAGCAAGTATAGCTGAGATTGGAGCACCAAACTAAATGATGCCCTTTTGGCATATTTCTCCACGTGGAAACTTCCTATAGGCTACTTTCCCTATGAGTTAGTGTATGGTAAACTTCCAATGCTTCCTATTCAAGCAAAGCTTCGTACACTATCCACGACATGTGACCTCAACCTTGACCTCAATCTAGCACGAAAAGAATAGTTAATAAATGTTAACCTACTAGATGAGAACTGATTAGTTTCCTTATCATCTAATGAATTGCACAAGGCCTTTAATAAACAATGTCATGACCTAAAAATTAGAAAAGTTAAATACCAACTAGAAGATAAGGTTCTTTATTGGAACCCCACACATGTGCCACAATGCACTAGATTTCAAACACTATGGGAAGGATCTTATATTATTCATGCAACTTTTCCTTCAAGGACCATGATGATTTACAAACTTGAAAGTTTGAATAAGAAATTGTTAGTCAACATCCAACAAACCAAACCTTTCCATGAGCCTAGAATAGCCAGTACCAATACTACCTCTATTAGTGGACAACCCTACTCGCTATTTTGGATCTCCTTGCTCTAGCTTAGTTGTGGGGGAGAGGGCCACCAATGCTAATCATTCTCAACCCTCAATTCCTTTTGTATTTTTGTTTTACACATCTTTTCAATTTTACTTAATTTTTTTTACACCATCATTCACATTTTTACTATTTCTTTGCTTGATTTACTTTCATTTATCAAATAATAAGTGCTCATGATGATGGGTTGGACTATAATAATGTTGATTGCTAATGTTTGGTTTTACCTTTAACTTTTGATGTTGACACTAAGATATGGTTCTTTTGATAAAATAGGCAATGAGTCCACATCATCCATTTCTTCATTCAACTCTATTCTCTTCCTTATCTTGGAAATCTACTGTCCCTTTTTCTAAGTAAACTTATTAATGAATTGGTAACTTGATATTCTTCAAACCAAGGAAGGACTTAATGGTTGAAAAGGGTGTAATTTCAAGGGGATTTGATGCACTCATGCTAGCTATTCTCTTGCGTACTTGGATGATTTTCATGAGTCTTCTACCATTCCACTATTGACCAAATATCAGGAAGTTGAATGAATCAAATAAGTCTTTGCATGTTGTGGTTCTTACAATATAAGAAAATTAAAAAAACATATGGTGAGTGATGAGTGGTGAGGTACCCCTACACTCAACCATATGAATACGAGCGTTTCACTTATGATATGGTCAAACTCTATAGATAGGCTAGTTGTGGTATCTAGACAGTTACTCATAGGTCACAATTCATTATCTTTCCACCTGGACTAGTATCAGCTTTATCACATATGGTTTAGTCTAGAGTGAGGTGTATGATGTGTTTCTATACTGATGCTACTCCTAAAGATAATGGAAAATAATATTAACTAAGCTAAGAGAGATAAGGTGAGAGAGAATCTAAGCTAGCCTAAGTGCCATGAGCATCTGTTCCTCAATCATCCATACACATCTTGGACCTCGTGCACGACTACCACTGGGATTACCAAGCACAGATCCTAGGTACGCTACTAGGTTACCAAGTAGTCACACTTTAATGCTCATGATAAATTCTTACTCATTTTATGTTTAATAGGAGTTTAGGGTAAGGAGAAATTAACTAAGAAAGTAGTGAATAACAATTAAATAAATAATTAAACTAAGTAAATGCTGCAATGATGAAGTAATCTTTATCTTTATTTCCAGTCATGTGCGTGTCCAAGTACATCACACTCGAATAAGGATGTTGTACAATTACAATCACCACACTGCGGGCATACATTAGGAGGAAAGGGTTGAGAGAAGGAACTACTAAAAACTAAACACTTAGAACTTACCAAAAAACTACCTATTGGAATTGTCTACCTCTTATTTATAGAGGAGACAGGCTGCAATAGTGTGTATACGATATCACATACACGATATTGCGGTTGACTAAAAGGGTGACTCATCATACCCCCATGATTGAATGAAAACTCACCCTTGAGTTACAGTGAGAACAAGCTCCATTGATTACACAATGGATAGGTATGGGATTATTGAATGGGGAGAATGGGTTTACGCCATAGTGTGGAATAAAAAAAAATTGAGACACAACACAAAGAATGTGAAAGAAAATCCTATAGCTACAAAATTGGTGGAACTCATGTAGTTCCTAGTGGCGGTGGCTCCTCCATAGGTGTTTTTCCTTTGTCTTGTGCTCTAGGTCTTGGGACTTAATAGTGTTGAAGTATGGCTTGGAGTTTCTCCTCTTTAGTCTAGGGATCTTGTGCCATCCATGCTAATGTCCTAATGTTTAATGGAGTCGGCACCTCCCATGGATAGGGTAGTTGTGGAAACATTTGATTTGCCTTGACATACTAAACTGCAAACACCTGTCATTCCTCCTCGTAGGCTCTGGCTTTGTCTTTTTATTCTTAAAAATCCGCAAGCTGTTGAGACAAATCTATTGTGACACCTTTTTGTCCTTGGTAGCTTGCTTTCACCACCTCAATTTCAGAATTTGCAATCTCTAGTTTTTGCAATATCTTCTTGCGTTCTGAAAACTCTGTTTCATACTTGCTATAGGTGGTAACTACCTATTATTTGAGCTTTTTCCTCAGGCATCCTACTGTTAACATGGCAAGGTTGGCATATGGTAGGTTTGCCAACTCCATGTGTTCAGTCAAATCCTGAATCTACAGGTTTTGGTTCTTAACTTCCGCCTAGTGGGCTAAGTCATATGTGTCCAATATGGCCCACCAATTAGTGTGTTGAGCACTAATAGCATTGATGTGGGCCTTGGCCATATGTATCTCCTTTTCCAGGATTTCTTTGTACATCCCCACCTAGTCCCGAAAGTGCTCCTTTAACTTTTCATGTCGTTTAGACTCATTTTGCCATGTGCTTATTTTGATAGCTATCTTTTGGTGGATGGCATGTACCTCCTCCATTGATAAGGTTCTATTTTCCCTGGCTAAATGACTCAGGTCTTCGTTGACCCAGATGAATTATTCAACTAATGAAAGTGTTCTTCAAGAAAATTATTTTTCTTCTTCACAGAGGTCAACCGAATATTGTCAATAACAAGTTTTTTTTTTCCTCTTATAAGGCCTTGAGTGCCTTGGTATGTGCATAATTTTGCACCTGTGCTGCAGAAAAATCCCAAACAACCTTCTTTTTTTCTTTTTCCACCTTCTTATTCTCTGTTAGTATCTTGGTTAGTTGTTCAATTTTGAAACTGTCCACCTAGTCTATGGAAAAAAATTGCAAAGGATCCCACTGTGATTCTTGTAGGGCCATGAGCTTTTCTTGCAACTTTTGCACCTCTACTTCAGCATGCTCGACCCTCACCTCTGTCAAGACCAGCTTCCCCTTAGTGGAAATGAGTTCTAATTGAATTGTTGTAACATCTTGAGGGATGTCAAATAAGGACGTCATTACTTGTCCTGTTTGTAGCAATCGATCAAGCGCATCCTCATGTTCCACGGGAGTCTTTGAGGTTCCTGCCAAAGTTTGAGCATCCTGTGCTCCTATGAGATCTTCTAGTGGAACAACAGGTACATTGAACAATTCTTTAATGTGGTCTAGGACCACTTCTATGGCTCCAACTACATCCTAGTGTTGCATGACCACCACAGTGGCCCCTTCACCAGTTTCTAATTACACTTGGAAAGATGTAGCGTTTACTAAGATCTGTTATGACTAAGTACTTTTCCCTCCTCTTGTATGAATGGACACTTCACCCCTTGCATGATCCAAAGAAACTGTAGGCTGTATGAAATAATCAATGACATGAAAGAGATTTGCATCGTCATAACTTCCCTAACTGACTGTCTTAGTGATGACCCTGAGATGGCTCATTGACGGTTTATAATCTTGTAGTGGCAGTGCTTGGTCCTGGCCCGTGCTACGCCCTGCTTCCTGTTGTTTGCTAGGTCTCGTACTTGGAGGTTGGTTGGGTACTGCAAGTTGGGTTGTAGTTGGCCCTACCATCTATTCTTTTTCTTGTTTTGGTATCAATGTCTCACCAGTGATTTTCCTCACAACTGGTGGCTTTAACAATTTAGAGTATGAAGCATTTTGAGTTGTTTGAAGAACATCATTAGTGTATCCTCTGATACCAGCACATTGGCACAACTTCTTGATAAGACAAGGGAAGGTTAAGACAAGCTTTCCTATCTTTCATTCTTCAAACTACCTTAGGTTCTCCGTAAAATATAGATGAGGTAGGTTAACATTAAACTTTTTCATCAATACTAGACATCCCCTTGCCACATATGATGAAATCCTTTTTAGGCCCTTCTTGGGGAAGAGGTGATATGTTCCAATTTTGAAATAGATCCTCTCTTCCATCATCAACTCTTCAAATGTCTTATCTTTTCCATATGCCCTCTCCAACCAAACTCGTCATGCATTAGGGTCTGAACAGGTCGATAACTGGGCAAGCTTTGGCCTTGTATTCAAAATGTTTAATACTTCTGAAATGGTTGCATAGAGAAATCAACTGTCACACCACAAACATTAACTGTGGTGCCTTGTTCTCTATTGTGCCAAAACTGGTACATTTTTCCTAGGTATCAGGCATCGCTTATAGAGAGGATAGGCCATAAGGGAGACCCTTTGAGGTGGTCCCTAACAACCTCAGGAGCAAACTCTACAAAAGATTCAAAGTTTAATTCCGAAATCACCATAGTGAATGTGGATCTTTCATGGATAGCCTAAACACAATCTTGGGGCAACATGAGATGTTGTCCCTGTTCAAGCGCTATAGCAGCTCCTCCTTATACCTACCCGGACTATACAATAGTAGGGTTTTCTTGATGAATGCTAAATGATTGTTCCTCCAACTCTTCATCATGTCCAATAGGGACTTGTTCTTAACCTCTCTTAGGTCGTTTACTTCCACCTTGAGTAGGACCTTCCTGTTGTCCACGTTTCGGGGCCATCTGCAATCACACAGGGCCAAGCGTTAGTAAGGTTGTTTCCAAAATTATGTTATACCTTACTACTTGCCTTAATTGATTTATTTTATCTTTGTTTGATGTTTCCCGAAAGATTATAATAGTGAGTTCATTTTACTTAGGTGGTTTCCAATTTTAGTTTATTTTCAACATAATTATCTTTAATGTTATAGCTAATTACCCTTGATAATGTCCTTCGAGCGATGATAAATTCCAAAAAATTTAGGTGCTATAGGTGCTATTTTGTATCCCCCATAACTAAGGTGAACACTCCAGGTTCAAGTAGGTTCAGACAGAATTAAAATTGGAGTACCAGCGAGTGAGATATAGGAAGAAAAGCAAGGGTCTTACAATCACAAGTTGTAGAGAAAAATTTGAAAAACTCCCCCGTGTGAATTATGAAAAATGATATTAAGTGTTGCGAGGGGGGGTCACGTATATATAGTTTAACATGACATGATATCACATATGTGATATCGCGTACGCGATATTGTGGCCTATCGATGTTTAGGCCAAGGGAAAAATACCAAATTTTGAAGGTTTTTCTAGAATTAAAAATGGAAATTAAGGACATGTGGCACATGTTAAAGGGTTCTAGGGTAATTTAGATAGTTTTGAATGCACGAATAATGATATGTCGATGGACTTGAGCAATAAGGCATTAGGTTGTAAGTGAGAGAAAAAGGCCATGTAGGGTACATAGGAATATTGGAATTCAAAGGGATCGTGGTAGGGAAAGAATATCATGAAAAATATGCTGAGGGTAAGAAATGGTGTGTGTGTGAGCTATGTCATAAGTGAAAATTACAAAAGATTACACAACTGGGTCCTCCCTAAAGCAGGTTCCAACCTATAATGTCCTTGTGTAACCACACTTAAAAGTGTCCATGGGCACTAGAAGGGTTAAATGTAATCAGCACTAATTCCACAAAACACACACATGTAAATATCACCAGAATAAGGTAAGAATTCTATGCTATACGAGACACAAGCTACAATTACATGAATAGTGAGATGAGACAGAATAAAGAAGGGATTGTAGAGATTAGGACATGAGGTAACAAACCCAGGGCACAATGAATCCTGCGTGAAAAGCATGATTAACGTGTCATTAACCCATCGTTCCAAGATCAGGACCAAGTCCATTCCTCTAATTAGTGATAACACATTGTTTCATCCCATGATGAGCAACTGTGAGAGTACCAAAACAACAAGGAGTATGATCACTTGGGATTTTGTTCAAAGGAGGAGTGATTTTTGCTTTGTGGCACTTCCTTTTTTTTCTTTATTTTTGTATTTTTGTTTTTTTTTTTCGATTATTGAATCTAGAGAAGCCACCAACATTTAGGCATGGGTGCATGTCTTTCTAGTGGGACCCCCTAGAACAGCATTGGATTTTTGAGTGCCCTTTTTTATTACTCTTACTCCCATTTTTCGTTAGATCTATAAGGATCTTAGTACAACCACGTTGCATGGTAACTCTCACAGACATCACCAAAGAGAATCCACAAGTCCCCTTGGAGTCACACCCTAATCATTCCCTCTTGGTCCATCCTTCTTCATTCTGGGTACAATGAACACAAAATTAATTTTAACTTTCAAGGATGTCAAGAATATCACTGTACCCTCGAACAGAACCTCTTATTTGTAGAATAGATAAGTGGGTATAATGGGCTCACTATCCAAATAATTGATCATTCAAGACTCAATAACATAGAGCACACCTGAACCAATGAGCCACATGAGTGTTTTATTCGTAGATAAAATTACTTATAAAAACTTAAAAGGATGAAAAGACAAAAAAAGATAAAACAAGAAATTGAAAAATGAAAAATTGGAAAACAAAAAGTTGTAAAATTAAAGAAAATGAAAAATTTTTATTAATCTTGCTTATTATTAGAATGGGGAATATCCCCATAACTAAACGGTTGAGGATGGCAAGGATTAATAAATGAAAGATAAGGATCCTTGCATGTTGGAAGTATTGAAACTTGGCCATACTTACCCCATTGGGGTTCACACACTTGATTATAGTAAGCATAGTGGGGAAATTTGTAACATGTAATTT
Organism: Gnetum montanum; assembly: GCA_015680685.1. Taxonomy (NCBI): domain Eukaryota; kingdom Viridiplantae; phylum Streptophyta; class Gnetopsida; order Gnetales; family Gnetaceae; genus Gnetum; species Gnetum montanum. The sequence continues at coordinate 31,356 of MNCI01016127.1, read as the reverse complement.
TCAAATAATGAATTGACCCACTATGATAATTGAGACCATAAGACAGTATGCAAGGATCGGTATGTCTCTCTCTATGGTTGTATTCATTGGGTCGTATGGTTGTTGGAGTGTTAATTAGTGGCCCTGATGAAGTAAAATGAGGCATTGGGTTCAAGAAGAATGATGCACCACAATGATGGGCTTGTTCTTAGTAGGAGAATGCAGTGGCCTTGGAATTGTGTTGCCCCTTCTTACGGTCATGTTTGAAGAAGGGACACTTTTGATGTTGAGGAGGCCTCTCACTGCTGTTGGCAATAGTAGCACAAATAACGTTTGGGGGTTGTTGCTGTGGTGCACACACCTTAGGAATAGTTGGTGGCAATGTAGAAGGAGGGAAAGGATGTGAATGTTGAAAATTAGGAGAAGTGTAAGGTGCACAAGGCGGTGGTTGTGTTGAGGACATGGGTTGATAGTATTGACGATAATGGCAATGTGGTGAGATAGAGTATCTTGATCAGTAGGGAAAATAGGCTGTTGAACCATGTAAGCATTTAGATTCAGATGATACGAAGGGTGTCTCTAGTTTAGGGGTGGCTTCCCCCACGACTTGGATTGTTGCCACTGTGATCAAACATTGTATCTCTGTACAAACTCTGGATGTAACGTGCTTCCACAATGCTCATATAAATGTAATAGGATTGGGCATTGGCCCTTGGGGTGATCATACAGGAAAATGTTGCATTCATACATTTGATTGTCAGTTAAGCTCTTATCTTCCTCATCCCTTCTTTCTAATTGTCTAATGATACTTTGTCCTACTTCTTGGGTTGTCAAAACTCTATCTCCAATAATATTGATATATTCTCCACACTTTTTATGCATCCATTCCAACATCTTATTAATCTTTGTCTCAACTTTCTATAATGGTTGTTGTACTAGAAAAGATGGTTCTTCCACCTTGAGATGGGTTGATTTCTCCTTTTTATGATCATGGACCTTTGTTAAATTGTGATTTTGGTCCTATTGATGTTTTTCAACACTCTCCCATCTAGCCATTTCTCCTTCTTATTTTTCTACCCACTTAATAAGTTCCTGGAATTGATGGGTTCGTAGTTCATATAGTTGACCTTAGGTATACATCCCTAGGATCTCTCTTGTTTCATCATGAAGCCCATCAATGATATGATACATTAGCCTTTCCTCGGAGAATTCATGGCCTGGATAGTTATTTAACAATGCATAATATCCTTCCAAGGCCATGTCCAAGGGTTCATGTTGTGCTTGTTTCCACTCTTGGATTTGTTTCCTCAAGGCTAACACTCTTGCATAGGTTTGATATCTTTCGTTAAAAAGTTCTACCATTGTTGGCCAATATCATATTGAATTTGGTTTTAATGATCGATACCATACTTTTGCTTGGCCAACAAGTGTCATAGGAAAGAGCTTGATTTTTTGCCAACTATTATCAATGTTGTTCCACGTACAAGCATTGTAGAAGGCTTGTAAATGCTAATGCAAATCTAAGTCATAGCCTCCTAAGAAATTAGGGAAGTTTTTTAAATCGAGCCTAGGTAGGTAGATCTCTTTACGATGCCTACGAGAGATTCAAACAGCCTCTTGAATTTGTGTTAGGCTTGTAGTGGCCAGTAGGGGTTCATCATCATCGAGTAAGTTATGCTTTCATGCATTGGGATGATGTTGCTTTCGTTTATGCTTATAAGAAATCCCTACCTCAAGTTGTGTACTCCAATCTTCATTGTCATATAATTCGTTGGTTATCCAATGAATTTCCTCACTAGATGTGGCATTTTTGTAGTCTTGTAGGACAGCCATGGTTGTGAAATTGTATGTGAATTTTATATGTGACTTTTTATACTTATTTATTCTAAAAGATATATCATTAATTTCTATATAGCATCCTTGTATGATATAACTAACCTAGATAACTAGCACCATCCCTGATAATGGTGTCAATGATGAGTGGCAACGTACCCCTACACTCAACCATATAAATACAAGTGTTTCATGCATGATTCGATCGAACTCCGTAGACTGGCTAGTTGTGGTATTTAGATAGTTACTCGTAGGTTGCAATTCGCTATCTTCCCACCTGGACTAGTATCAGCTTTTTCACATATGGTTTAGTCCAGAGTGAGGTGTATGATATGTTCCTATACTAATGCTACTCTTGGAGATAATGGAAAATAATATTAACTAAGCTAAGAAAGAGAGGATGAGAGAGAATATGAACTAGCCTAACTGTGATGAGCATCCGTGCCTTAATCACCCATACACATCTTAGACCTCATGCACAACTACCACTAGGATTACCAAGTGCAGATCCTAGGTATGCTACTGGGTTACCAAGTAGTCATACTTAAATGCTCGTGATCAAGTCGTACTCATTCCATGTTTAACAGGAGTTTAGGGTGAGGGAAAATTAACTAAGAAAGAAATAAATAATAATTAAATAAATAATTAAACTAAGTAAATGCTACAATGATGAAGTAATCTCCATCTTTAATTCTAGTCATGTGTGTGTCCAAGTACATCACACTCGAATAAGGATGTCATACAATTACAATCACCACACTGCGAGCATACAATGGGAGGAAAGGGTTGAGAGAAAGATATACTAAAAACTAAATACTTAGAACTTACCAAAAAACTACCTATTGGAACTGTCTACCTCTTATTTATAGAGGAGGAGATAGGCTATGATATCGTGTATGCAATATCATGGTTGGGTTGTAATATTGCGTACGTGATATCACATACACAATATCACGGTTGACTAAAATGGCGATTCATCAGTGAGAATTCAAAGCACACCCCTTAGACAAAATAACCAAATATGGGCTACAAACACTAATTATTACACTAGAGAGATATGTTACCCATGCCTGAAGGTTCCTTCTAACTAAGGCCTTTTCTCACTTCCTACTTCTCTATCTTTCTCTGCTTGGAATGGTGGTGACTCAATGAATGCATTCTTGTTTCTTTAAGAGGAAAGGTTGGTCAAATGTATTGATGCAAGTTCACTGAATGTGGTTTGTTTGAGTCTGGACTTGGGATGAATTTTATTTAGTCACCATAACCACATAATACACAAGGGACTTTACACAACCTTGCTCTTGGGATTCCATTCCATTTCATCCTCTCCTTCCATATTTCTTCCCATATTCCACCTCATTGTTGGTTTTATGATTAGTCTATGTCTTGGTTAACACATTCATAGTCTTTGGTAAACTCTTGTGGGTAAGTTCTTAACGATTGTTTCCATATGTCATTCCAAGAGCCTATGGACTCTTTGGTTTGTAGGTCTGTTAGGGCATAAAAGGCATGGACCTGCTTTGGGGAGGACCCACTGACATTTCTTTTTGATGAAATTATTAAGTTCTTTTCTTTAAACATTCTTTGCAATCAACCATTTCTTGTTTCATCCCCATCCATGACATCCATTTTATTAGCTTTGTTGTTGTTATTTCCCTCATCTTCATTGTTCCTTCAGTTTTTCCATCCTATCACTACTGGACGTTCACTCTTAGTCGTGGGGGCCCTATCACAAATTTTTCCATTCAATTACCTATCTCACCCCTACAACTTGGGTAGTTATCAGTTAAAAACCTCTAACCTAGTATCTGCCATACCCACAACCTAGCTAATGTGCTTATATTGAGGCAAGGTATCAACTACATTATGACTTATCTATCCTTGCTAATTTGTGACTATGTTGTGTGTGTAGATGGTGATTACACAAATAATGAACTAGGATAGGAGGAAGCACTCGGGGTGGATTGGAGCAGGAGTAATTATGCAAAGAACATGCTTCATCATGTGGCTATGGATAAACAATGGAGTTCACATTTCTGACATTGACAGCAACGTGCCTCATTTTCTTTTCTCTCTCTCTTTCTCTTCAAGCTATCGGATGAGAGTCTGGATGTCATCTATGTACAGTGTTCATCATAATGGGCATGAACACCAATGTTGTAATATGTTTGTTGATCCGTTCACTAGGCACTTTGAGTCTATTATTCCCTATTGTTGTTAGTTCTCATTCAATCTATAATCCCATACATTTCCAATATTTTGTAAGGAACTTGACGATGAGTTTTCATTCAGTCGTGGGTGTATGATGAGCTATGATATTGGGTATGTGATATTAGAGCCTTCCAAGTGATATCAAACATCCAATATTGGGGCCTGTCTTATCACCTATAAATAAGAGGTAGGCACACTTAGTTTGGTAATAGTTAGTTAATTAGTTTCAATCCCTTATCCAAAACTCTTGCAGTTTTCCTTCATCAGAGTTAGAATTATTTATGAGTACCCATAGTAGGAGTCATAAAGTGAACGGATCCTTATTTGAGCATTGTGTACCTAAGCACACCTTGTGGCTGAAAATAAAGATGAACTTATTGATAAACCTTGCAGCATTATGAATAGGTTATTTAATGTTATTTATAGTTGTCTAATGCTTTCCTTAGTTAATTAATGTTCTCTCTCTCACCTTGTTAACTCTCCAAAGTAAGCACACTTAGTACAACAACTTCGAGCATGTGTGGGACACTTGGTAACCCAGTAACAATTAGTGTTTGATAATCCCAGTAGTGTCACATTGGTTCAAGATGTGTATGGCAAGTGAGAACGGATGCCAGTGTTAGAACTAGTTAGAGCATAGTAGATAAGTAAATTGAATTAGTTACTTAATTAGTTCACTTCTCCCTTTGTAGCACTAGGACATAAACATAAAATATATATATAAAATCATATACCTCAAGTTTACTTAACCAAACAATCGTGCCATACAAGTAAGCTTGAGAAGACAACGATTGACTAACCCGTCCTTATTTTGTAAAGGCGCATAAGAACTTAGTCCTTGGAATTCAACCAAATTGTGTGTGGACACTTGTATTTGTATGGTTGAGCATAGGGATACCTCGCTACTCATCAATCATACAGGAAAACATCACATTAATACATGTGATTTGCAGTTGAGCACCTATCCTTCTTTTCTTTGATCCTTTTTTCCACTTGTCGAATAGTGTTCTGTCCTATTTCTAAGTTTGGCATCCTCTGTTTCTTCTAGTTGTTAGAGTGATCTTGCATGGTTTTACCTCTAATAATATTTGCACATTTTCCACATTTCTCATGTACCCATTCTGTCATTATTAATCTTTGCCTCAATTTCATCTAGTGATCCTTGAGGTGAGTTGATTTATCCTCTTCATGATTATGGACCTTTGCTATTTTGAGATTTTGATCCTGTTGAGATCTTTCAACATTCTAACATTTGGCTACTTCTCCTTCTTTTGCTACCTGCTTAATAAGCTCTTGAAATTGGTGGGTTCGTAGCTCATATAGTTGACCTAGGGCATACATCTTTAGGGTTTTCCTTGTTTCATTACGAAGCCCATCCATGATGTGATACATTAGCCTTTCCTCAAAGAACCAATGGCCTAGGCATTAGTTTAGCAATGAATAATATCTTTCTAAGGCCATGTTCAAGGGTTCATGTTACCCTTGTTTCCATCCTTGGATTTTTCTCCTCAAGGCTGACACTGTTACATAGGTTTGATATCTTTCATTGAAGAGTTGTACCATTGTTGGCCAATAGCGAATTGATTTTGGCTTTAAAGACCTGTACCATACTTTTGCTTGGCCAACGAGTGTCATAGGAAAGAGCTTAAGTTTTTGCCATCCATTATCAATATTGTTCCATCCATAGGCATCATAAAAGGCTTGTAAATGATGTTGTGGATCTAAATCATAGCCTCCTAAAAACTTGGAAAAGTTGTTTAAGTCAAGCTAGAATAGATGACTTTCCTTACGATGACTGCGAGATATTCAAACAACCTTTTGTATATGCGTTAAGCTCTTAGTGGCTAGCAGGGGTTCATCATCTCTAAGTAGGTTGTGAGTTTGTGATTTGGGATGATGTCTTTGTTCATGTTGGCATTTTTGACTTTGCCTGTGGATTTAATTTTTATTTCTACATCAACCCCTTGAGAAATGATCATCCATGTCGTGACCTAATGTTGAAGGAGTAGAGGAAGAGAGAGAACTGGTAGACTCATCATGACTTTTGTAAGTCTTCCAATCATCCCCTGATGTACTCTTGCTAACCATTGAGAAGGTCCTAGGCCTTATGGGTCCCCTCGTTCTATGGGATGTCCCATCCTCACTAAAGGTGTTTGAGTTGGATGACAAGAGTCCTTGAGTATCGTTGGGGTGTTCATAAACATATGAGACTCCTGCATAAGATTTAGTACTCCAAACTTCTTCGTTGTCATAAATTGCATTGGTTCTCCAATGAATTGCCTCACTAGTTGTTGTGTTAACATTGTCGTATAAGAGAGACATTGTTGTAAATTGTGTGTGACTTATTTGCAATTAATTTCCTTGTTGAAAGATATATCATAAATACTTTGTTACATTGATCTTATATGATATAACTAATTTAGATAACTAGCACCGTCCTCAGCAACAATGCCAATGATGAGTGACAAGGTACCCCTACACTCAACCATACGAATACGAGTGTGTACATGTAGTCTAGTCGAATTCCGCAGACAGACTAGTTGTGGCACCTAGATAGTTACACATTGATCGTAGTTCATTGTCTTCCCACTTGGACTAGTATTTGCTTTGTCACGTATGGTTTAGCCCAGAGTGAGGTTTATGATGTGATTTCTAATGCTAAGCTATCCTAGAGACAATGAAAAAATAATATTGATTAAGCTAATAAGCAATATGAAGTAAAATTTAAACTAGCTTAAGTGCAATAAGCATCTGTCATTAATCATCCATACTCATCTTGGACCTTGTGTACTACTTTTGGGATTACCAAGTGCACATTACTTAAGCACTACTAGGTACGCTACTAGGTTACCAACTAGTTACACTTAAATGTTCATGATCAAGACGTACTTATTCCACATTAACAACAGACATAGTAAACAACGATAAATGAATATAAACTAAGAAAGCAATAAATAATAATTAACAATTAAGGCAAATAAAAGTTAGGTGAATACTGCAATGATGGAGTAATCTCGATCTTTATTGCCAGTTGTGTGTGTGTTCAAGTACATCACACTCCCTTCTTGTGTGCCTGAGTACTATATTTATAGGCCTACACAGGAATCACGATATCATATATTCGATATCGTTATCCAGGCTATGATACTATGTACCCGATATCGAGTATCCGATATCAAGGTGTAATGGGACACTAAGTCCTACCTCTAGTTATGGATTATAGTTATGGATTTCCATGCGTTATGTAACTGAATCGCTTGATTTTTGCCCTTCTTGGTAAATACATTTAAGTTTTGGAGTGTTTTCTCCAAAGAAAAAGTGTAGTAACAGCAAAGGTTAAAAATAATCGTTCAATAATTTTCACCCATTTTGCATGGCGTGCATTTACAAAAATATGAAAAGCACTGAAAATGTGGAATCCAATGTATGGCTTGGATAGTTACCCGTGCCACTACCACACCTTTGCCTTCATCAATACGTGCATCCAAAGACGAGAGGGGAGCTCAAATAACAGGGGACAAGCACTCGTCAGATTAAGAATGTTGTAAAGACAAAAGCAACCTAAACTAACATAAAAATGACAACGGGCATTTCTTCTTTGAGGGCTCCATGACATGTCATGGTTTTTGTATGGTATGGTTATCCATGGTCGTTTGACTTGCCAAACCTTACACCTGCACACTCCCATGCAATTTTATTGTTCTTTCTCTTGCAAAGCCATGATCTTTCACAATTGATTTTAGTTTTATATGGTTTTCATCTACCTGGAAGTGTGCTCAGGGTTCTTTCTCTTGCAAAGCCATGATCTTTCACAATTGATTTTAGTTTTATATGGTTTTCATCTACCTGGAAGTGTGCTCAGGGTTATGAGTGTTGATGTGAATGCCAAGTAAGTTAAAATTAAAACCCATGTCATAGTAAAAACCAATGCATGTGACAAATAAAAAAAGAATGATCATTTAACTTGGTTAAATATTAACCATACCATGATCTAAAAACCATAACATGTAACTGATCCCCTGATGTGGCACAGACGTTCATCTCGTCAGCCACGGACTCACGATGCCAACAATTAAGCGCATCGATAAAAGTCACAATACAATACAGAGACGCTGTGAAGACTTGTATAGGAAAGGGACTTTCATTTTAGGGACAACCATGGAGACGATTATCCCGGATACAATTCAATTAAATATAAACCTTTATTTAATTTTACTTTGTTGTTTGGTTTGATAGCCTCACCAGTGCTACGAGACTGGTGCTCTGTGAGTCACTTCTTTTCCAAGCAATCAACTCCGATTCAACGAGTTATTGGGAGAAAACTCGGCCGGAGATTCGTGAACCGGGATAAATTTTGACATACGGTTGGCACTGGATTCCGGAGCACACGGAAAAGCATTTATTTCAGTTTCTAATAGAAATTTTGTCTGGATCTGTACATTGAAATGGTCTCTTTGCCTTGCCTTGTATTATTACCTACTTTCCTGGATGATTTAGCCATTTGTGTCAAATTGGATCTTGGCTTTTTCTCGATGTATGCCTCGTGCATTAAAATCTTATTTATCTTCTCCTCTTCAGAATCTTCCCAGAAACTTCATTTCATTATTAAGTGGCATGGCATCGGCATGACACATAGACCACAGAAAACAAGGGGATACGAATGAATAAACATACACACGGAAATCACGAAAGGCTGCTTTGGTAACCGAAAGCGGAACGGCCAAGTTTGGGTCATACGGAGAGGGGACGGAGCGTGCGAGGAAAACGTTGCATTTGCATGGATTGGCCTCCCTTTGGAAGTGTCAAAGCCTTCGCCAAAGCCTTCGCCATGACTCACATTCACGCGTGTTTATTTTCATTGCTGGTTTTTGCCTAATCGTCATGGGTATCAGTCAATAACATGATGACGGATGGATGCTTGTTCAACTTGCTTATGAGCCATCGCCATCGCAGCCCATCAGAACATGGCCAATGGCCATATGCATGCTCATGACGCTCTGTTTTTACCTTTCCCCTTCATTATCATGACTAGTGCCGATTCCCTGCATCTGAAAGGTTTTGGAGGCAATATGCATGCTCATGACGTTCTGTTTTTACGTTTCCCCTTCATCATCATGACTAGTGCCGATTCCCTGCATCTGAAAGGTTTTGGATCATGGTAGGTGAGATGAATTATAGTAGGTGAGATGAATTACCGGTCTGTGCCTAGTTTGTTTTCCCCTTCATCATCATGACTAGTGCCGATTCCCTGCATCTGAAAGGTTTTGGATCATCGTAGGTGAGATGAATTATGGTAGGTGAGATGAATTACTGGTCTGTGCCTGAACAAAAGTATTAGCAGACGTGATTTGTATAAATTTTGTTGAGGCTTCAGCTTAATTTCATTCATGGAAAAATTTGATTGAGTAACAAAAGGGTTTCATTTTATTGCTGTGATTTTGGTTGCTGCAGAAATTATATGTTTGGCTGGATTATGGCTCTTGAGTAAGGAAACAGATTCAATGCCCTACATACCTTTGCAAATTTTCTTGCTTCAGTTTAGTGGTGATATTGCAATCCTATGTACAATTTTTAAGCATTAACAATATTTTGAATTTACATTGTACTTGTTCTATATTTTACAATGTCTTTTTATGATATATGAGATTCTTTTAATGGATAAGATTTTCACTACTTATAATACTGAAAATAGGTAAAAAAATTTAGCTTGGTTGTTGGTGACCCGGCTTCTTCAGAAAACCCAGAGCTCTGTGTGAGTATTTGGAGAGAGTCCCTTACCACTAGGCCCCACACGGAAGCACAAATCCATGTTGATCCGTGTAAGAAGGTATGCTTTGTTAGTGATTGAAAGGCTGTTTTCCTCTGTGGAAGAAGAAAAAATGCAGGTCTAGAGTGGTTTAAAGGTTGTTTTCTTTCTGAACAGTCACCGACGAGTGCCCTGATTCTTACAGTGATTGCAAGTGTGGTAAATAAAGAAATTAATGGATCTTGAGTCTGCCATCATTTACTTATTGACTTTGTACTCCAAGATATCGTATGGTGTTTTTCAAAAGCTGCACCGAAACAGCCGGGTCGGGTTCCCTAATCAATTCAAAATGTGTGTTGCATAATGCATAATTAAGTCTTGGCTGAAGTATTTAGGCATGAAAAGATAAAAAAAAAATGCATGAACCTATGAAAGTGCCCCAATTTCCCCAATTTCTTTCAGAGAGCAGAAGAAGACACATGCTTTTATCTCCTCCGCATGGTTTGGGTTCAACTCCAACCTGAGCCTTAGATATCATAAACTTAGGGCCTTCAACCTTAGGTATCATAAACTTAAGGCCTTCTACAAAGCACTTTGACGAATGTGGGTGTGTCAGAGTTTGGAAGAAGTCTGAATGTGTTGAAGGCTTTTCTGGAACAACTCCTTTGTTTTGTGAGTTCTTTAGGCTACCCTTCAGACTGTTTTAATATAGTTTGTGAAACTTGCCATTACTAATCCCACGCACAGTAATATTTTTGAATGGTTTTTATTAAAGTATAATATATTGTTTATTATTGTTTTTTGTTACAGATATAGGGTAAAAATTCTACAGTTTTTTGTGAGGTTTTATTCCAAATATAAAGTAGGAACTCTATAGTTTACTTAATAGTAGAGTGAGGAAAATGGAGAAATTCAGAAGAGACCATCAATGGATATAAATTTTCATTTACTAATTTTATAGATTTACATTTCAGTTTTACAAAGATTTGTTCCAGTTTTTCTAATCTGATCTCTAAAACTTATTGAAGATTTTTCAATCCATCAGATCTTTCAATCTTTGTTTTTTCTAAGTTTACTGCAGATATCTTCATTTTGCATTCTGTTTTCCTTGTTTTATATTTCAGTGTCCCTTCTATTCCTTCTTGGATTATAGCATGTGTGTGTTTAGCAGGAGAGATTTATTTAATCTGAAAATTTCTTTATTTCTTACCTTAGTTGATAACTTGGAAAGGCTTATATCATGGCAGTGATAGTCCCATAGAGAATTTTTATTTATTTAACAGTGAGGTGTTAACTAAGTGGTAATAGTCTTAGCTTGATTGCTCTTGGTCACATATTAAATTCCAATAACTAATATTGAATTATAATTTTTATTTGAAAAAAATCTTTTACTTTCTACCATCTATGCATGGTTTCCAATCAAGGCCAAGGATGAAAGGCTCTGGTGAAGATAATCATGAATGAGAAAGGCCCAAGATGGTTGCTAAGAGTGTATGTATAACTCTATATTGAAATTTATGCATGAAGTTAATTAACTATTTTTCTTTCTACTGTATTTAATTTCTTCTTAGACCTTATGAATATATGAGACAGTTCAATTTAAACACTCTGCAAGCTATGAGTACACAGACACCCCTTAACTTAGAAGTCACAAATCACAAGCTTTTTATTTCATTGAGTACATATCCTATTACAATTTGCTGAATTTAAAGATATGTTTCAAACTGACTGATATATTTTAAATGGGCAAAATTTTAAAAAGGTAACTAGAAAAATGTGTAATTGTAATAAGATGTGTATAAAATTGTATGGAATAAATAATGAATGCAATGCACGGAATGAATGCGAGCAGGCAGCCTAATGGTCGTAGTTCCAAAGATTTTCAGCAGTAGAGCAGTATTGGGGATCTTGAGTTCTAAGAGAAGCTGGAGGGAAAAAGAAATTACGCAATTCTGAATGCAAAAGAGATTTACAGAGCAGGAATTCTGAGTGGTAATCTTTTAGTCCTTTCTTTCATTTTATTTACGTAATTCTTATTCACATAGTACTATGATTGGCATGTGCTTGTTGGATTGCCTCTATTCTTTAGATTTTTACTTTTCCAACATGATGGGTTGATGATATCACCCAGAAGCAATTAAAGCAATTAATTAGAAGCGTTGCAGAACATCCACATACACGAATAGCTTTAGGGAGGTGGGCATGTACATGTAAGAATTGATATTATTACTGATAAATTGCTTGCACACTGCGTAATAAGAGGCATCAAACAACAACAACAAAAGAGCTTCTCCCCTGCATTGTGAGGGTGGTGACCCAGAGTAATCCAAAGGCTTAAATTCACAAGCTGGTTGGCGTAGGTAGAGTAGTTGATCGTGTATTGGAGAAGGATTGCCATTTACTCCGTTTTTCCAGAAATTTTTTAAATTATTTTTCGTTTCTATTCTGAGCACTTCAAAAGACATGTTTCTTCTCCCTGAGGATAATCCTTGGGATGATGATTTCATTATTTCCAATCAAAGATGGGGTTAAGAATCTGTGGCAGATCATGGAGAATTACCCTCTGCCAAAACACTGGATAGACTGTCTACATCGCTGTAGCTGTGTTGGTGGATGCTATCAGGATACACAATGATAAGTTTAGAGAGCAAAATGAAAAGTTAAAGACCAAGTGAGTAAAATACAAAGCATATATTATGATCAAGAAAAGTTGATGGTCATCAAAGAGGTTAGATATAAACAAGAAAACCAAGATGATCTAGGGTGGATGAAGAACAAAATAAATTGAAAGTTAAATTTGAGAAAAAGGCCTATAATTGATCTAACATAGAAAAAATTATTAAGCAATTTATTAAGTAAGGCTTGTCAAGGAACAATAAAAAAGACTTAGCAATATTGTTGAGTTTAAGGGTGTGATGGAAGTGCATAACAAAGTAACAAAGGAGGCCTTATTATTTGTCATTGGGTAATTAAAATAAAGAAAAAATTAAAAAAGGATGAAAGCATTGATGCTAGAGCATATGGTGACAAGTGTCATATAGAAAGTAGATAAACTTTATAGACATAGAAAAGATCATTGAAAAGACTGAAAAGACAATGAGGCCTAGGTCACAAGTACAATTTTAGTAGGCAACATCAAGTTATTGCAATGGTATGTTTTATAGTTAGAAAAAGAGATTGAACATATAACAACTTTTCAAGAAATGTATCCATATTAGAAGAAAATTGAAGGCCTTGTCAATCAACTAGAAAAAGAGATGGAACATATAACAAAATTCTAGGAAATATATCCAGATTAGAAGGAAGTTGAAGGTCTTTTCAATCAACTAAGGCATATTCAAAAGATATTCTACAAATTGATTCCATTAAGTGATAGTTAGGTAATTAGGAATATTATTTTTTTACATGTTATTTAAGCCTAAAATGTCAATGAAATAAGGATTTTTAAAGGCCCTTAAACTTTTTATGATGAATTGAAGTAAGCAAGAATTCAATAGGAAGCAAATTCTTCAATTTAATTTCTTGTGTAAGTTAATTTTTAGTCTTATATGTTTATCATTTAAATTGTTGATTTTTGGTTGTGCATGTGTACAATAGATTAAAATTGGGTCAAATTAATTACTCTTTAGAAATTGCATAAGGTTAATTCGTCTTTGTCAAATATCATAAATTTGATAGCTTTCTATGTCAATGTCCAAAATTTTATGGAATTTGATTTTCATTCATGCTTTGAGGCTAGTGAAATTTCCTCAAGATTTAATATATCTTTAAAAATCAAGCTCTATTATAAATTCTTTTAGCAATTTTTCATTAGGAAAGGTTTGTGATGGATGAATAGAATAGCTTTGAAGCATATGACAAATTTTAGTTTATGGAGCACCACAAGTGAAAAGCTTAAGTTTGATGATTAATAAATACATGTTCTAAAGGGTTGAATTAATTTTGATACAAATTATTCAAGAACATATGTTTAATCAATCTTTTATATAAAAAAAAATTCCTTATTTTAGTTTTACAATTTAAGATCAAATAGGAAGTTTATGATATTTTCATCAAGTAAGATATTTTAATTACTTTCTTTCTAAGTTCCATAACATATAGGATCTAAACAAATAAGATATTTAGTATTATTGGGTTTCATGCTTCAAAGAAGGTTATAACTATTCTCTCTCTCCATTAAAATAACTATAGTTGTTTGGGGATATTAGAGTATTAAACTAATTATAGTTAGTTATAATCTTTGAGCTTTGGTGGTACCCAAGACTATTAACTAGTTAAATTTGAGTTTCTGTAGTCTATTTGCTAATCAAGTCCAAAGTTCTTATTAAAAGTTTACTTATGATCAAATGTAAGAATAAATTTTATTTAGAACCTATAAGAAATAATCTAGTTAAACTTAGTAGATAGCTCCAACAACAAAAAATGTTCCTTTGAATTGAAAATGAGGTCAAGGAGGGAAAGATTTGTCTCTTTTAAGTTCATGGTAGTGGTAATTTTGGGCAACACCTTATTTCCAGAAGTTAGAGTTTTGGAAGCTGGTGTAGGAGGAACAACATTGTATGTGCTTAGTAGAGTTGAGATGAAAATGGGTGTAGGAGGATTTGCATTTGATACACCTTGGAATAAAACTTTCTTTATATCTGGCTTCCTAGTCAATTCCTTTTCTTTCTCCTTGTCATTAGCTACTACCTCCTTTTGATCCCTTATGAGAATTATAACTCATGATGTAGGGGTAGGGAGCAAGGGAGGCTCTTATAACATGGATGAAGAGAAAGGAAAATATGGTGAGTGAATAGGCTAAGGTAGGAAAGAATGATAATGAATAGGACAAGTAGACATGGAAACTCTACTCCTTAGGGGAGAGGGAAGGATAAGAGAAAGTAGACTAAGATGGTATAGGAACTTCATCATAGTGAAGAGTCATATCAATGACTAATGGAGCCATTCATACATTCCTGGAAGGAGGGACATTAGCCTCATTCTAAGAGAGATTAATTACAAAAGGCTTCTTAGGCCTTAATGAGGTAAAATGGAAGGATGGGAAGGACTGGTAATAGAAATAATTCAATTGGACAACAAAGGAGGCTCATGTGTAATTTCCTGAAATGCAAGAATAAATTTTATTTAGAACCTATAAGAAATAATCTAGTTAAACTTAGTAGATAGCTCCAACAACAAAAAATGTTCCTTTGAATTGAAAATGAGGTCAAGGAGGGAAAGATTTGTCTCTTTTAACTTCGTGGTAGTGGTAATTTTGGGCAACACCTTATTTCTAGAAGTTAGAGTTTTGGAAGCTGGTGTAGGAGGAACAACATTGTATGTGCTTAGTAGAGTTGAGATGACAATGGGTGTAGGAGGATTTGCATTTGATCCACCTTGGAATAAAAATTTCTTTATATTTGGCTTCCTAGTCAATTCCTTTTCTTTCTCCTTGTCATTAGCTACTACCTCCTTTTGACCCCTTATGAGAATTATAACTCATGATGTAGGGGTAGGGAGCAAGGGAGGCTCTTATAACATGGATGAAGAGAAAGGAAAATATGGTGGGTGAATCGGCTAGGATAGGAGAGAATGATAATGAATAGGATAAGTAGACATCGGAACTCTACTCCTTAGGGAAGAGGAAGGATAAGAGAAAGTAGACTAGGATGGTATAGGAACTTCATCATAGTGAAGAGCCATACCAATGACTAATAGAGCCATTCATACATTCCTAGAAGGAGGGACATTAGCCTCATTCCAAGAG
Source organism: Gnetum montanum (assembly GCA_015680685.1). Lineage (NCBI taxonomy): Eukaryota > Viridiplantae > Streptophyta > Gnetopsida > Gnetales > Gnetaceae > Gnetum > Gnetum montanum. Next base: position 15,841 of record MNCI01016127.1, on the reverse strand, counting down.
AGATTAATTACAAAAGGCTTCTTAGGCATTAATGAGGTGAAATGGAAGGATGGGAAGGACTAGTAATAGAAATAATTCAATTGGATAACAAAAGAGGCTCATGTATAATTTCCTCTGTGTTCTACATGGAAGACTAAAATGCTTCTTGAATAATAATTCAAAGGATGCTAATAAATTTGCATGCTTTGATTACTGGGTTAGGCTATTGCATTGAACATAATTACTTATTTTTCTACCAACACTTGACATCATCTTTAAGGGTGTTACAATCCTTAGTATGATGACCTAGTCCCTCTTGATTGCAACATTACTTGTTGGGATTGTACCACTTAGGAACTTGTGGATCTCCTTTTGTATGTTAGGAAGGATTAATGGCCAAGGTTTGAAGCATTTTGAATCATCCTCTTAATTTTTCTAAAACTTGATTACGTATTATGTGTCCATCCTTCAATAGTATATTGTACAATTGAGTATACATCATTGGGAATTTATGGTACTTAGACTAGTCTTTTGGTGGCCTCCTTGGTTACCCATCATTATTGATTTTATTTTCTCCACCACTATTGAACATAGAGTTTGGTCTCATATTCCTTCTTTCATCAGTACCTCCACCATTTGATGATGAACCTGCTATATCTTAGTTCACTAAAGCTACTGTCTAACCAATTCTTTGGGCATACTTATCTTTACTTGCTACTTTGTTTACTTTGTTCTTGAGGTTATTCCACTCTAGATCATTATGTTGAACAACCATATCCTCAATGTTTTTGGCAAAGATGATTACATTATGGAGGGTAAGTCACCCAAGGTAGATAAACCTTCCTCTAATATATTCATTCATAGATCCTTCAAAATGTCTAATAGCTGGTCCTTAGATAATTGATGTATTAGATCCATGGTCACTAATGTCCACCTAGAGATGAACTTGGAGATGGGCTCATTATGGGCCTGATTTATGGCTAAGAGCTTTTGCAAAGTTACATCCTTAGTGATATTGTACTTAAACCTCTCCATGAAGGTCATGAAGAGTTATTCCAAGGAGGTGATTAATCCATGGAGAAGTGATCTATACCAATCAAGTACCTTGCCAGTTAAGAAGTTAGAAAAGGGAATGTAGCATGTATTCATTGTAGAAGGTAATGACATGGTGCATAGGATTAGATTCCCCATTATACTTAGGAAAGATTGGAAATGGGACGCCATTGGGAACTTGAGTAGGAAAAATTAAAGGACTGATGGGATCAATAAGGAGATTACCAATAGAGACTGCAAGACTACCCCCAATGCAATGTTATGGCTTTGTTCATTTGGTCTTCATTCACCTAAAACCTAGATGCAAGGTCTTGCAGCAAGAGCATAAATTCAAGAAAAAATGCAAGGAATTGATAGAACTGTAGGATTACCCAAAATGGGTTTGTAACAAGGTAGATATGGTTGTGGTGGTATGATGGCCAACATAGGAATTTGAGGTGCACTATATTGGGGAACATGCTACACAAGTGGAACAAATGGCAGTGACACTTGCATTGATTGAGTTTGTGGAATATATGATATTGGCTGAAAAATGTTTAACATTAAAATGGAATTTGGAAGATGGAATTAAGAATTGATAGCATTGGTGTTCAGAAAGAGACAATATGTGGATGACATATTAGTTGCTAGTGGGATTATGATGGTGGGGTTAATTAAAGTGGGAAGTGAGATAGAAATGTTTTATAATTTAGGCATTGAAAAAGGGTTTGAGAAGCTAACAAGGTTCACAAAATGTGTGATGGGGTTGTTTAATGGATAAAAAAGGATCTACAAGAAGAGTAACAAGAGGAGGCTCTTCCTCATTAACATCGTGAACATTGATGTCTTCACTTTGGTCACTCTACCCATGGTAGAATTGGTAATCCCAGCTGCTAACATTGATGTTGGGGTTTCCAATGAGATGTTCCACAATGTCTCTTATCATGATATGGATTTCATCCCTAGTAAACAAATATTCTATTAGCATGACTTACTTAGACTAGGTAAGCTCAATATTATGGTTTAGGTTGGGCAAGAAAGGGCCCAAACCATTGGCCACCTTGTATTTAGCAATTCTTCTTAACTCGTTCTCAAGTTGTGTGTAGTTATGCTACATCATGGGTAACTTAAGTACATAAGCTTTCTATTAGCTTACAAATCTAAGAGCCCTGGCAATAGTAAGATCCTTGCCCTACCATTGTATCTAAGAGAGTCTCTTGTACATACTTAGAAAAGAAAACAAGGTTCCAATGAAAATGGAAATAGGAAATAAAACTAACTAAAAATATTCAAACTGAGAAAAATTCTAACTATTGGAAAGGATCTATAGGCTGCCATGTGCTTTAATTTACAACACTATAAATCCTATTGGCCATTCTTCTAGTGCAAAAAATGTTCTTGTAGAATGCTCTTTCTATTACTACAAGGACACCTCCATAAACTAAGTGTTGTGATACTTAGCGCATGGCCATAAATGATCTTTGGGTTGATTTAATCCTTGATAAATCAATAATTATGAAATGAAGGGGTATGAATCCTCTAATCAAATACGGACTTAGCCTACTATATATGAACTAGGAGCAGTAGGGAGTAATGAAAAAGGAAGGTTTTTAATGTTAAAAAGATTAAGTGTAGATTATTGGAAAATAAAATCATTGTAAAATGAGTTGTAAATGTTGAAATAAAAGTGATGTGTAAAATAGCTAAGTGTAAAATGAACTCTTTAGTTTTGATGTTGAAAACAACAAAGCGTCAAACATTGAAAATTAGTTATGTGTGAAACATACATTGAAAACCCTATAATTTTGATATGATGAGAAAATAACATGATAAGAGTGTAGAATGTGTGTAAGCAAGTGTAAAATAGAGAGATTGTGTTGATGTGGGCAAAGATCCCAGATGCAGATGCTATATTAATTTAAAAAATGAAGAAAATGTAGAATGTTCGCCTCCTATGTAGGGCCAAATGACATATCGATATGAGAAGAGAAAACACCAAAGAGATAGAGGGTAAAACTAATAAAAAGAGCTTAGATCTCAGGAAAAATATAGCTTAAAAGAGAAAAATAGAGACTCTAAAGGGCTAGATGGTTGATGAAAAAATTGTTGACATAGGCTAGAGCTAATTCAATCAAGGTTTCCATCATTAACATAGTGGCGAAAAAATGATGTAAAACCTTGAAATTTCTAACTCTAAAAGCACTACAAAAGCCTAGGAAATTTATCCATGGAAGTAACATAAAAAATGCAAGAAGATGTTAAGGATAATAGAGAAGTACACAGGGGTTGTGATGGTGGTAAGTAGTCAAGCTTTTGATCTTACTTTATTGTTGGGTGCAAAAAAGATCTATGTTACATGCAAAGAGATCTACCTCTCTCTATTTTTTCCATTCCAAGAAGTCAAATGTCCAAAAAAATACACCTCTAAAATTTGGATGCTCCACCTCATTTATAGGCTTGGATTCATCCTAAATAAGCAAATTGTTGAAATTTGAAATGTGTTGAATTATGTAGGAATGGAAAAATTGGAAAAATGGGTAAACATATAGATCATGTAAAAACAACAAATTTCCAAAATGGGAGAATATGTAGATCATGTGGGAAATGACAAATTAACAAAATGAAAAATGCATATATAATGAGGATGTTGGTGGTCACTTTGGACCACCAACGTTATCCTCTTCCTAGTGATGAAAAATCATAGGGAGAAGGTTTCTTTCAAACTCAAGTTTAGGTGTTTGCTAGTTTCTAAAAACACCAAGGCCCAGATACCTCCAAATAAACTTAGCAGTTGTAGAGAAAAATATGTGTATTTATTGTAAAATTTTAAAACAGGTTGGTATAAAGTATTGAAAAGAAAATTCATTATTATGAGGAAAATTTAGCTATCTTTGCCTCAAATTGTACATGATTAAAAAGTTCCTACTACATCAAAGCTAATTAATATATATAATTCTAATTGTATGTTACTTCAACAACCAATCTTTCATCAAATTCCTAATCACAATTCTAAAAAAATTATTTGTAATTTTTCCTAGAGAGAAAACTCTAGAAGAAAAATAGAAATAAAGACAGATTCAATAGATTAAAGAAATGTAAGAAAAGAAGTATAATTGTATAAAACCTTAAACATTAAAATGAGATATCATTCACATGAGAAAGCACTTTGAAAGCTAAAGCTATTTCAAGTCAAACCACAACATCAAAAATTGTCAATCCTCTAAACCCAGACAAGCAATTTTAGGAATGATACTACTATTAACATGCTTAAATTCTTTTTAGAAAAATCCAAAGCTATTACATGGTTAGATGATAAATGCAAAAAATAGAGCTATCAATGTAATTTAAATAGTTTCAAGATTGAGATGTCAAGCACAATGCTTTCTAACCATTACCTAAGTAGCTTAGACATAGTAGGAAGAAAATATAAACTCATAGGATAGAAGCAAAGTAGTTGAATTCATTCTAATGTTAGAATGCCATTGAATAATAAATACCTTCCCCTTTTTCAGTATGTTCCTTTTCCCCCTTCTTTATAATATGCTTTGGGCTTTTATAGTAGCCTATGACAATTACAACTATTATGGAAATTAAAAGTATAGTTAGATTCATTATAGGAATTAAGAGTTATAGCTACTACAAGTCCAACATACATAGGGTGTTGTGTATATTTTCTCCCTATTTTGAGATTTACAATTGATAATTATATCATCTCAAGAGAGTCTTGGTTCATTCTATTTAGTTTTGAAGCCCTTTTACTAATAACTACTAAGCTAACTTTGCATGTCAATAGGCCTTTTTATGATTTGATTCATTACACTGAGCTTCATTTGTTTTTCCATAATGGATTTAGTTATGAAATTTGTTAGCTTCATTGAAATAGATTTCATGCTAGTTTAAATTCAAGAACTTTCTTCAAGGATTTTAGCCATAATCCTACTGAGCTAATTCAAAGAGGTCCTATTTGAATGTGTACATAATAGCTTTCAGTTAGCTCTTCAATTCCCACTTCTCTTATTTTATAGTCTATTTATAATTTCTATCTTTTATTCAACCTTATGATAGCATTATTTGTAGAGCCTTTTTTATTTTGTTCATGGGGCTATTTTTGGGCCCATAACAAGAAAAAGCTAATATGATATAATGATTATGGAGATTCTTTATAGAGCTAATATTTCATTCTATTAGCTATGCTCAGTCTTGGTAAGCTAGATTAAGATGAAACTCACATAGGTGTGAAATATAACCCTTTGTGGGCTCAAAATGAACTCTGACATAAAAAGAGTTATTTAAGAGCTTTTTATATGGAAATGCTTTAGCTTTGTAGATTGGTGATGAGTCATCATTGGTTGGCTACGTCAAGAAGACCTCATCGACACAGCCAACTGCATCGATGTGGCCTCATCCATAAGGCCTCATCAATGCATCTCAACCTATGTCAATGATGCCCCATCAACGTAGTGTCTATCCATTGCCTATAAATATGTGCCTACCAGCTGCATTTATGGGGAGTCCAAATTTCAGTAGTAGTGAAGCTCTTACATTTTTTTTAGATTCGTAAGTTAGAATTTTTTCCTAAGTGCCTGCAACAGAAGTCATTGAGTAAGTGGATCTTTATTCAAGCATTGTTGTACCTAAGCAAGACAGTATGTGTAACAATAAGGATGTGCTTTTTGATAAACCTTGCAACACTTTGGATAGATTAGTTATTTTATTTATGCATTCAATATTTTTCAATTATTTGTAAATTGTTCTCAATTAATTTGCAATTATTTTCTAAGCAACTAAGTTAATTAAGATATTAATCTAAATAGATTAAATACATAACTACGACCACTTTGAGTGTAACACATATTCACTTGGTAATCCCAACAATGTTATTGCTTGGTATGCCCAATAGCGTAGCATTTGGTTGCCCAGCAATGGATGTGGGTTTAGGACATGTACAGAAAGTGGTAATGAATACTTATGTTAGGATTAGTTAAATAGTAGTTAATTAATTAATTTGGATTAGTTAACCAATCTATTTTACCTACATTTCAAGCATCCAAAATATAAAATACAAAATGATAAAAATCAGATGCCTCAGTTACACTTAACCATACCATAGAATCTCACAAGTGTAATTGGGAGGATAACAATTGACCTTAAGGCTATACTCAATTCCTAAAGGGCTAGTACACTGGAAACGATAAAGTTCATAGAATTTGACCAGATCATGCGTGAACACCTCGTGATTTGTATGGTTGGGCGTAGGGGTACCTCACCAATCATCATTAGCGTCATTGCCAAGGACTAAAATTGTGGAAAGTGTGCTATTTAGGTCTAAGTGAATACCACTAATATCATTTTACGAACCTAAAAGTCAATAACATTCCCACTATACATAAATTATAAAAGCACACTAACAATTTCTTTTTTCTTATAAAATGTTTTCTTATTCTGGTAAGCATGACGATACTAAACCATCGGTCCCATAGGAATGCAAGGTGGTATACACTCATCTAGATGAGTTTGTACTGAATTTCACCTTCATCCTACATTAGGATGAATAAATGTGATGGCGTGATATGGAGTGTAATGTTTTTTTTCCCTTTGATAGATCTATGCCCAAAATGCTAATTAAAACCCTTAAGAAGTTGGGTATAGTAGATCTTCACAAAGAGTACATTATGAATGGATAAGACACTCAAAATTATTGTCCCACTAAAATAAAACGTAAGAAAGATGAATGTTAGGGGAGACTCTATGAAGCTACAAAAGGAAAAATGTTGGAAAAATGAAGACAAATACATTAATTGTTGTATTTCCTTTTATATTGCATTTGATGTGGGGATGTGTTTTATCCCACATGTATTAGGATTGGGGTTTGGTCCTCATGTTTCCTCATAAATAGGAGGCTTGGTGTTTTATCCCACATGTATTAGGATTGGGGTNCATGTTTCTTCATAAATAGAAGGTTTGGGGTAGCCTTTAGTGTGTGCTTTGAAGTGAAAGCATTGTATCAAGGTTTTACCTTGGTGACCTTATTCTTGTTGGTGTTGATCTGAGATTTGTTGGAATAACAGATTGGCTATTTGAAAAAGTTACAAGGATGGTTTATGTCCTAAAGATTTGAGAAGAATAGAACATAGATCAGCATTGTTGTGGAAGTAGGGTAAAAAGGGCCCAAACCACATAACTCTGTGTTCTTGTGCTATTTTTACTATTTTTATTCTTCTTTCATTTTGTTATCACAACAAATGTTTGCTAGAGTTTAGAACGTTTTGAGAGTGATTTATAGTGTTTCTTGACCTGCTACAGTGCAATATTTTACCTCTAATGATTTATTCAAATTTGTAGGGTTCTAATAATTTCTCTAAAGAATTCGTTGTGTGTTTTTAGATCTAATTGTTTTCATATTTGATTATAAAAACTGGTATTGGAGCTAGATTTAAAGAGATGGAGACGTTGAAAACAATAGAAAGATTGGTAGTAAGGAACTGGAACATTTGGAGCATTTTGATGAAGGATGTTTTAGTACAAAAGGAGTGCCAAGAGGCCCTAGAACCCTCTCAACTAGCAGGAATGTCAAATGCTGATTGGAGGAAAATTAAGACTAGGGAATTATCTTTCATTCATCCAAACCTAAGCAATGGGATTTTGGCCTTAATCAAACCTAATATGGATCTGCATAATCTGTGGCAAATGCTGAAGAATAGGTTTAACAAAGTATCAGGTTTGAATACCTTTCAAATTTATTAGAAAGTTTTTAGATGCAAGAAGAGATCTGATGTGTCTTTTCAAGATTGTTTAGATGAGATGATGGGAAATCTAAATAAGTTGAAGGAATATAAAATTGTTATCCCAAATTTAGTTAAATCCTATGCTTTGTTAGACTCCTTACCTGATTCCTAGCCTACAATTGTGGCAACTATTACTACTTCTATAAGTGTTTCATCTATAACATTTGATCAGGTTGTGTCTATCCTTCAGGATTCAAAAGGAAGAGTAGATGAGTCTTTTCATGTAGCAAAGGAAAGAGGCAAAAGTAGGAGATGTTTCCCAAGTAAGGGGAGAAGCACAGATAGAGAAGTATCACATGGTAGAACTCAAACTCAAGAGTGCTAATACTACAAGAAGAAAGTTCATTTGAAGAAGGATTTCTTTGCATGGAAAGTACAGAAAAATAAAGGAAAGGAGAAGAAGTCAGAATAAGAAACATCAGAGGTACATGTAGCTGATGAAAATGTTAGTTTTCTGATTCAAGAACAATGTACAATGGTGGTAGATGGATGTAGCAGTGACATCTGGTTGATTGACTCAGGTGCCTCCTTTTATATTTATCCAAATAAGTCTTTTTTTTCTTCTTATCATAAATTTAAATCTAGTTTTGTATATGCTACTAATGGAAAAGCTTTAAAATTTCTTGGAATTAGAAGTATAAGTCTACAACAAGCAGGGATGACAAAGGTGACAATAGATAATGTTAGATATGTTTCTAAAGTTACAAAGAAGTTGATTTTCAGTTCCATAGCTAGATGATTTAGGTCTGAATTTTAGTAGTGGAGGTGGACATTGGAGGATTTCCAAGGGAATCATGACTATTCTCAAAGGAAAGAAGGAGGCCAGCTTATATACATTGATGGAAGAGTCATGCAACTCTATTACAACAGTTTCTGATACAAAAAATTCTGAAGTGTGGCATAGACATCTTGGACACATTAGCTAGTCAAGCGTAAAGGTACTTCAAAATCAAACTCTCATTCCTGTATTTTATTATGCTCAAACTAATTGCAAAGATTGTTTAGTTGGAAAATATAGGCGAGTAAACTTTCGTACGGATTTGGACAACAGAAAGAAAAATAAGTTAGAATTGGTTTATTCTAATGTTTGTGGTCCTATGACTCCCATTTCTCTTGGTGGATCTATTTATTTTGTGACTTTCATAGATGATTGTACAAAGAAGGTTTGGGTTTATATGTTGAAATAAAAAAATGAAGTGTTTTCAGTTTTCAAAACATTTGTTGCAAGAGTAGAAAATGAAACAGGTATGAAAATAAAATGTTTGCAAACTGATAATGGTGGGGAGTACACTTCTAAAGTGTTTGCTAATTTTTGCAACATCAAAGGAATTAGGCACATTTGTACCCCTCCTAGTACACCATAGGAAAATGGAGTTGCTGAAAGATGCAACAGAACATTGTTGGATCGTGCTAGAACAATGGTTTCAAGTGTAAGCCTACCTAAGACATTTTAGGAAGAGGTAGTTATGACTGCTGCATATTTGATGAACATGTCTCCACATTATTCAATTGATAATGCTATTCTAGAAGTTGTTTGGAAAGATAAAAATGTTTCATACAGTCATTTAAGAGTTTTTGGATGTCAGGCATTTATGCATATTTCAAAGGAAAACAAAACTAAGTTGGGATAGGGCTAAAAGCTGCATATTTCTTAGATATGGAGAAGATGAGTTAGGATTCAGACTTTGGGATCCTGAATTGAAACGTGTAGTGAGATCAAGGGACATTAAATTCAGAGAAAATGTGATGTTTAGTAAGTTGCAAAAGAAAGATAAGGATAGAAATGGTTCAGAAAGCATAAGGACTACTTTTAGCGTGACTACAGAAATTGAAAATGATGAAATTCATGGATTTTCTAGATCTGAAAACTTTGGACAAGATGCTGAAAGTACATGGCAGAAATTGAGAACTTAAGATAGTAAGGAGAAAATGTAGGACAGTAAGAAAATGAGGTAGAAAATGATGAACAACAAGCTACAGATGTGTCTCATTGGGTTAGAAGGTCAACCAGAACTACTAGACCTCCTGATAGGTACTCTCCCTCATTGAATTATGTACTTTACAGCGATAGTGGTGAACCAAAAATAGTGAAGGAAGCCATGACATGTATTGATGCCACAAAGTGGAAGGTAGCTATGAATGATGAATGGGAATCACTCCAACAGAACAAAACTTGGGAGCTAGTTCAGTTGCCAAAAGGGAGAAAACCCTCTAAATGCAGGTGGCTATATAGAATTAAATCAGAGGTAAATGGGGAAAAATGTTTCAAGGCTAGGTTGGTGGTGAAAGGCTATGCATAGAAACCAGGTATTAACTTTCAAGAAATTTTTTCTCCAGTAGTAAAACACTCTTCTATACATTTAGTACTATCATTGGTGGCCTACATGGACTTAGAGTTGGAACAACTTGATATAAAAATAACATTCCTCCATGGAGATTTGGAGGAGGAAATTTACATGAAATAGCTAGAAGGGTATGAAGAACAACAAGGTTCAGGTTTGGTTTGTAAACTGAAAAAGAGTTTATATGGTTTGAAACAAGCCCCTAGGAAATGGTATAAAAGGTTTGATACTTTCATGAAGAAGTTATCTTATTAGAAAAACAACCTAGACCACTGTGTGTATTTTTCTGGAGATGTTTCAGGTAAATTTATAGTGCTTTTGTTGTATGTTGATGATATGCTAATTGCTGTAAATAATATAGCAGAGATAAAATGTTTAAAATTGGAAATGGGCAAAGAATTTGCTATGAAGGATTTGGGACAAGCAAAGAAAATTCTTGGTATGAATATTTATAGGGAAAGAAAAAGGAAGAAGATGTGGTTGAGTCAAGAAGATTACATTGGAAAGGTTCTAAAGCGCTTCAACATGGAGGATGTAAAACCTGTAACTAAACCTTTTTCATCACAATTTTATTTATCAAAGAAGGACAGTCCAAAGTCAAAAGAGGATTTTGAAAAGGTTAAAAATATCCCATATACTTCTGTTGTTGGGTCATTAATGTATGCCATGGTTTGTACATGTCCTGATATTGCTTATGCCATTGGAGTAGTTAGTAGATTTATGACCAACTATGGGTGGAATCACTAGTTAGCTATCAAATGGATTTAAAAATATTTAAAGGGAACAAAAGCACATTGCTTATGTTTTGGAGATGCTAATCTGCACATTGAAGGTTTTGTAGATGCAAACTTTGCTGCTGATCATGATACAAGATGATCTTCTACAGGGTACACATTTATTTTTGGTGGTGCAGCAATGAGTTGTTTGTCACATCTACAACCACTAGTAACTTTATCTACAACTGAATCAGAGTATGTAGCCCTCATAGAATCATGCAAGGAGATGTTATGGATAAAGATATTTTTGTAGTCTCTTGGATTAAAACAACAAAGGTATGTTGTGTTTTGTGATAGTTTGAGTGCAATCCATCTTGTAAAGAATTTTTCCTTTCATGTTAGGACAAAAAATATATATGTTCGATTCACTTCATAAGAGAAATCATAGAGGATGGCTTGGTTCATGTTCAAAAGGTCCATACAAAGCTCAATGTTCAAAAGATTTGAGAAGAATAGAAGGCAGATCAGCATTGTTGTGGAAGTAGGGTAAAAAGGACCCAAACCACATAACTCTCTATGTTCTTGTGCTATTTTTACTATTTTCATTCTGCTTTCATTTTGTTATCATAGCAAATGTTTGCTAGAGTTCATAACATTTTGAGAGTGATTTATAGTGTTTTTTGACCTGCTACAATGCAATATTTTACCTCTAATGATTTATTCATATCTGTAAGGTTCTAATAATTTCTCTAGAGCATTTGTAGTGTGTTTTCACATCTAATTTTTTTTAGATTTGATTATAACAAAAAAATTATACTAGTTCCCTGTTCCTACTAGATCAAGAGGACAATGAGGATCCTCCTTTGGAAGGTTCTCAACATGAAGATTCTCCACCCCTTGTTACTAATAGTGAGGGTGTGAACTTGACCGTACGATCAACTATTCATAAGTTAGGTATAAGGAAGAGTGATATCCAAGGTAGGGACTTGGGGGATCATCACAATAACAAGGGATCTAATGATGGAGATTGTAAAAAGCATAAGAGTGATGGAAGACACCACGGTAGTGGTGGTGGATACCATGGTAGTGGTGGCAGTCCACCTTCCTCTTCATCTTCTTCATTTGATTCCAAACATTTCTCTTCATCTAATAGTTCTCATGAAAGCCACCATTGAAACAGCTGTGATGAAGGTGATCAACGAAATAAACAATAGTTGTGAAGGCCACCAAAAATCAAAGGGGTGGTCAAAACCATCATCAACGTCATCAACACAACGATGATGATGAACCTTCACTAGTGACTTAAAGTATGCTTAACATTGCAGAGGCAGTAAGAATTCTAATTAGGCATATGAAGTATAGTCATATCAAGTTCGTAGATATGAACAATATCCCAATATTTGAAAGGGGATACAATTCTAATTTGCAAACACATCTACAAGCATTTCAAGATGCTTGTGCCTTATAAAACATTAAGAACAGGTTGTAGAAACTCAAGCTTTTCCCAAAGACACTCATTAAGGAAGCTGAAAGTTGGTATCGATCCTTAGAACTAGAATCTATCCAAAGATGGAGTACTATGTTAGAACTATTCAATGACAAATATCAAATGTACTCGAGTGTCTAATCTGAGAAGGCAAATCCAAGGCTGGAAACAAGGAGCACATGAACCCTTGGATGTCACCATGGGCTAATGCACTCCTACATAGATGCCATAGCCATGGTAGCTCTTAGAGAGAACAACTTCACCACATCATAGATGGGCTTAGAGTAGAAACAAGAAGAACCCTTGGGGTGTATGCCCAAGGGAGGTTGTCTAAAATGAGATCTTATCAAATCCAAAGGCTAATTGAGTATGTAGCAAAAGAAGAAGGTGACCTACAAAAAAGGAAGAGTTCTAAAGATTACAATACGGATCCATCCATCAGAAAATGAGAGGTCCAATTTTGTGATGAGGAAGAGTCTCCACTTGATGAAGTGGTGAACAGAAACAACTTACCTATCCAAAAATCTATTTCTAACATTTTGGCCAAGGTTGATAAGTTATGGGACTCTCTGTTTGGAATGTTTCAAATGACTTTGAAGATTGCTGAAGAATCTAAAGAGAAAAATAGTGATCATAATCATAGGAGGCAAAAAGAAGCTAAACGTGCCTACTAAAGAGGTAAGGGAAGAGCTGGTGTAGTAGAGGAAGTCATGGAGTTTGACTTTGATGATGAAACTAAATGTGACATCTATCAATATGAACATCCAAAGGGATGTTGCCATGTGGTGTCACACTTACAAGAGTCAGGAGTGTATGCACTAAATCCCCACCTAGCATGTAGACAATCTCCAAGATGATTGCCTTACCCTCAAGGTGGTCCAAGATAGTTCCAACAATAGCAACAAGCTTACTACCCAAGTGGAACTCCACAACCTTATGAATGGTAAAAATAATGGTACCAACCATAATCATGAGGAATACCACCACCAAGGTAGCAGTACCCTTCCAGGCAACTAGATCCATATGGGTACTATGTTTAGCAACCCATCTCCCCTAGAAGTTTGGTAAGTCATGCATCATTCCAACATCACTATTACCCTCCAAAGTAGCACTAAACACATTCACCATCTACTTGACAGGAAAACCCATATTTGTATCATTATCATCCTCCACATCCCTCTACACCTCCACCTCCACCTTTAACTCAGTTATCTCTTGCTTTATCCATGCAGGATGAAATTCCTCCATAGCTACAACAATGAAATGCTATAAGGGTTATACAATTATAACCCATTTTTCAACCATGTGGTCCAGATAATAGATTAAGGAAATGCCCTTTCTTTTGGCCCAACAGTCCTCTCCAGCCCTCACAACCTGCTCTGGCTGATTGCCCTACATTTTTAGTACCCTCATCCTCTGCATCAAATACCTTCAAGCATCCTTCAAACCAAGTGCCACCTAGCATCAACACTATAATCCTAACTCATGTTTTTTTTGACTAGATCAAGGTTGGAAACCTTCCTACAAAAAGATCTAATCCAAGAAGTTTGCTCATCTTTCTTCAAATTGCTAGACAAGAGCCATGTAAGGCTCTTCTTGACTCTGGTTCTGAAGTTAACCTCATCTCCCATGATATGTACAAAGCCTAGAACCTACCACCTATTAAGAAGAGAAATATCCATTTAAAATTAAAAAATCAATTGATTTTAGTTCCCTTGGAATTAGTAGAGGACATTGTGACCATAGTTTGTGGGTGGTCCTATCCTACTAATTTTCTAGTAATCAAGGTGGACAAGTGAAAAAGTGACTTCCCCATCATCATGGAAAGGGCTTGGTTAAGCACGGTTGATGCGTGAATGGGTATAAGAGACCTATCTCTTGAGATATCTAAGAAGTATGAGTTAGGAAAAATTGAGAAAAAGTGTATTCCCTACATCGCATACATCGATAATAGGTGCAATTGCATGTAAAAGATTTGATCAACAAAAAGCACATACATTAAGGCATGTAATTAGTGTGTGCAAGAAATTAATATTCAATGGTGTCTATACGTTGCAACCACAAAGTAGGAGGGCAGCCAATGGCTGATAGCTAATTCAAATAGCAACGTAATATGCATGGAGCCAACTAACAGTTTAACTTGTGCATATGTTGAAAGCATGGACAAAATTGAATAAGTCCATTTCCAACTCTCTAGTAAAGATGATGATAACTATTGGGGAGAGTTGAAGATCCCTAATGATTTCAAGAAAGAGTCCTTAGAACTAAAACCTTTATCAATCGGAATGGAATATGCAATTTTACTAGTCATCATTAATTCCAAACTTGTTCATAACCAAAAAGAAAACTTGTTTAGTCTATCCAATCATGGATAGTGAGTGGGTTAGTCCACTCGTAATTGTACCAAAGAAGGATGGTAAATGGTAGGATTGCATTGACTTCAAGTTGTTAAATATGAAAACATTTAAGAATCCCTTTCTGATGAGACGCGACTTACACTAGACCGCGATATCGCGTACGTGATATCGCGGCCGATGCGATATCGCGTCCCACCGCCATTTCTATAAATAAGAGGCGGCACTCCCTTCATTTTCCAATCCTGGCTAGTGTAGCGAAGCTCTGGCAGATTGATCAC
>MNCI01016124.1:49473-71191 GCA_015680685.1 Gnetum montanum | reverse complement strand
ATTACAAATAATTAGGACATGGTTTCCTTTTCATGCAACAAGCAGTGAGTCCACAACATCCACCCATCTACAAAATCTATAGTTTTCCATGTTTTGGAAACAAGTAATCCCTTTTTCATTAATAAAAATTTAATAAATTTGTAACTTTGGTAGTTTCCAAAATTGGAAAGGATTCAAAGGTTTGAATAGGGTGTGGCTTTAAGGGAATTCAATATTCTTTGTGCTTTTCTATTTACTTGGGTGCATGTGTGTTTTCATGAACTTCTTACTACTTCATTTCTACCAATAAAATAAATGAATAAGTCCTTGCATGGTGTGGTTTTTATTAGGAATAAAAAAAGAAAGATGAGGATTCAAACACATCCCTTGGACAAAATAAATGCATCTATCTTTGCATGGTGTGGTTTTCATTTTAAAAAAATAAAACAAAAAGAAAGATGATAAGAATTCAAAGCATATCCCTTAAATAGAATAAACAAGCTACAAGCATTGGTTATGGGACTAGTCCCCTCTAACTAAGACCCTTTCTCACTTCCTACTTCTTCTCCAATAAGGAATAGTGGTTGTTCTATGGAAGCACTCTTGTGTCTTAGGGGATGGATTGGTCTTAGAATGTCGATGCAAAGTCACTAAACATGGTTGGTTTTGGTCTGGACTAACGATGAATCCTATCAAGTCATTGAACTGCAAATTCCATAAGGGACTGCATGTGACCATAATTAGGAACTCCATTCCACTCTCTCTCATATCTATCTATGCTTTCCATGTCTCACCTCACTACTGGTTTTATGTTTTGGTTCAATGTCCTGGTTTTATGTGTTGGAATTCATATTTAGTTTCTTCTAAGTTTTTGTACTTAACCATTTGTAATCATTAATCATCCACGGAGCCCATGAACTCTTTTGTTTGAAGTTATGCAAGGGCATAAAAGGCTTGTGCCTACTTTGGGGAGGACCCACTTGCATATCTCTTGGTTGGGTTAGTTAAGTTCTTTACCCTTAGACACCTTTACAATGAAATTCTCTTTTGTTTATCCCATTAATAACATCCAGTTGTACACATTATTGCAATAGTTTTTACTAAATTCTTCTTTTCATTGTTGTGAATTCTTATACCCTCTTTAAATATTTCCTTTATTTTAAACATTTTTTTGATTTAATGGACCACTTGTCTATTTTACCCTATTTTTTAGCCTTTCTTCTAACTGAAGAAACTAAGCTATCACAATCACAACTTAGCCAAGTGTAACCATTGAAAAGACAAGGCATTTCATCACTCTATGTTGCACGTTGTATACAAATTCATGATTTTGTTGTGATTGTAGTGGTAAGCATGGACTGAAAGTGGGACTATCTTTACCAAGGATGATGCAGCTAGACCAAATAATGAGGATTATTCATGATCAAAGGATCTCCTCTCTCTCTCTCATTTTTCTACTACCAAGAGGTGTTGGATGTTGGTGTTATCCAAGGTGTTCACTTCTCTTATCATGAACACCCTATTTTGTAAAAATTGTAATTCCATATACTTGGGCACTCAGACTCTATCTATTTCATCTAAGTCAATTTTTAATGTTAGTCAATAATTCCATACCTACCCAATATGTTATGTTGTAATGAATTTGTTCCCCCTTTTCTACACTTAAGGATGAGTTTTCATTCAATCATGGTGGTATGATGAATCACATTTTATGTTAGCTTTGATGTTGAATATGTGACATCAGAGTTGCAATGTTGTGTACATGATGTTTGGGCCTTGATGCGATGTCAAGGTGTATACCCTAGGGCTATAAATACTACACCTAGGCTCTAGTTTTAATAGTTAGGTTTTTATCATTCTTAGTTAGAGTGGCGAAGCTCTTGCCATTAATTTTCTTCAAAATTAGAATATTTTCTAAGTTCTTGCAAAAGAAGTCCAAGTGTGTATGGTTCTTTGTTTGAGCATTGATCTACCTAAGCGCAACAATGTGATGGAAATAAAATGAACTCATTTGACAATTCTTGTAGCACTAATAATAGCTTAATATTTTATTTAATTCATTTTACTTTTATGCTCTTTATTTTAATGCATTTGAGTTAAGCAATTTATTTTCAGTAGTTAATGAACATAAGCATGACCACTTTAAGCATTCATATAGTACCTAGTAGCCTAGCAAGACTTAATGTTTGGTAGCCCAACAATGCTATATGTGTTTAGGAAAGTGGGGCGGTTACTTATGTTAGGCTAGCTAGGCAATAGATAAATTAGATCCTCAGTTACTTTACCTTTCATTCTTATTGTAGGCAATCAAACTCATAAAATATAAACTAAGAAAAATCATATACTTCAATTACACTTAAATCATACTCTTAAATTTCACAAGTGTAGTTGGGAGGACAATGTACATTCTCAATGCCCATTTCACTTCCTAGAAGAGCTAGTGCATTAGATAACTATAGGTCCACAAAATTTGACTAGATCATGCATGACACCTTAGTGATTTATATGGTTGGGTGTAGGGGTACCTTGTTGCTCATCAATTTATTTTTCTATGAATTAAGGCATATGTTTTTTATGAATAAAGAATTCATAAAACATTTTAAAAATGACCCATATTTTGACTAGAAATTAAGGAAATAGAAAGTTACCATGACTTACCTTACTTGCTTAATTAATGTGAGAATGACTAATGAAGTTTGAGATGAGGTCCTCTATCATGGAGTACCTCCTTACCTTTTGACTTTCTTTCATTAGTTCCTTTATTGATGTCTTTAATCTTGTATGAAAATCCATCTCATTCATGTTCTTCAAGATAGGAGAACCTATGATAATTGATTGTATCATTCATTCTAAGGATTTTTCCACCTTTCAGCCCATTCTCATTTCAAGTTGTTGTGTCCTACAAGTTACACTCACTAGGTTCCTTTTGACAAGACGAAATATCAATGTTATTTTATCCAATATGAGGATAATAATAAACTTGTTTATGTCCACATTTTTTACAAATATGTAAAGTGTTTTCTTCATGAATACATTCATTAAACCTAATTACACTTGAGCTGGTGCTAGTATCCTTTTGTGGGGTTTATTCTAAGCTTTCACCTCTAGGTTAATTTTCATTACTTTCACTAACCCCTTTTTCTTAAGTATCCCTCATTTTTCTCTGTCTAATGAGGTTAGTAGTTGAATCTCAACCTTTATGTCTAAGATTTCTCCTTTTAATTTGGAAAATAAGATATGTATCTCAGAAAATTTTCTATTCATATTTTTCTTTACCTTTTCTAGTAAATAATGTAGGATACGAATTTCTTAATGTAATTCACTATATCTTTCATCATACTTACCACTTAGTTCATTATAAATTTGTAATTAATTTTTACTTGTAAGGTCCATACAAATAAGCTAAGAATATTTTGTAGTGTCATCCACTTCTTCTTCACTTTTCTCTCCATCATTTTACTCTTCCATAGATTCCTTCTCTTTAGATGTTGGTTTTAAGGTAATGTGTTTTTCTTTTATAGCTCCTTCACTTATGAAATTCATTTCATAACCAATAATAGCACTTTGGAGCTCTTCAAATTTTAAGACAAAAAAATTTCTAATTTCTTCCATAGTTGTAACCTTAGGTCTAAATTCTTGTTGCAATGTTCAAATCATTTTTATTATTACATCATTTTTGAGAAAGTCCTTGCCTATACACCTAATTTCTACAACTAGATAATTTGCCCTAAAAAAAAACTTTAATCTTTTTACCTTCCCTCATTTTAAGTTTTTCATATTCACTTTGCAAAACCAAAAGTTTAGATTGTTTTACCATGCATGTGTCCTCATAGGCAGTTTCTAATGTTTTCCAAATTTCTTTAGCAAATTTACATCCATATACTTTATTAAATTTATACTTATTTAATGTATAATATAAACAATTTTTTTCTTTGAAATCTCTTTCTTCTGGTGTCCACTTGCTTTGTTGCTTGAGGACCTTTAATGTGCTATCAATGAGTAGTATGTATCCTTCAAGGATGGACTCCCATACTTCATATTCCATTGACTCAAAGAAGCCTTGCATTCTTGCTTTTGCAAAATTGAACCTATGAAACATTGTTGGCTTTATGTGGGATGTTCCATCCATAATTTACTCTTTGAGAATTAAAGCATGAATGAAGAGTATCAAGCTCCAATACCACTTGAGGATCGAGAATTTAGAAGGGTGGTTGAATAAGTTCCCAATTGAAATTTTGATTGATTCTTTCTTTTGTCCTTATAGAGAGTTTTCTTCTTCTTCATAGAAGAAACCTTTTAGTAAAAGCAAAACTCATAAGGGCATTTTTTAACAAAGGGAAGACCTAATATTTTTCCTATCTTGGAGGGAAGGTTTTTCGAGATTAGTTATAAGGATGAAAAATACAATCAAAGGCATACTTGGAGTGGCTTCTATTTTAGTAATAAAACATTTTTTTTGGGTATGGTACATTGGAGGCCACTAAAGTGAATCCAAGATAGACTATTTCTAAAAGGTAGAGAATCAATATGTTTTCCCTTTTAGTTATGTTGTTGGATGATGTCATAGTGAGGCTAGATCCCAACATCTCTACACATGAAAGGCTATCACTAGTGATGAGCAATGAGGTAGCCCTACACCCAACCATATGAATCACATGTGTTCATGCATGATTTGGTTGAATTCCATGTGCTTTGTAGTTTTCATTGCACTAGTCTTCTAGGCAATGAACCTTTGCCTTAAGGTCAATCATTGTCTTTCCAATTACACTTGTGACATAAATTAGTATGGTTAAGTGTAATTGAGGCATCTAATTTTTATCATTTTATATTTTATTTTTTGTGTGTATGCAATGCTAACTCTCTTTTGTTGCTATTATGGCTACAGACTACTGTTAAAGCCCATCCTCGTTGTGGTAGAGATGGTGGGTATCTTATATTGTATGAGTGAACCTGTACCAAACGTACCTATGTCAAACATGCATGTGGATCACCAGGTAGTGTGGTTTAGATTAGGAGCACATGAGTTCCTAGAATTCTTGCTCCAACACTTCAGTGTGTTGATGTGGTCACACTTGGTAGCGAAAGTGGTTGACACCAGGTAGTGTGGTTTAGATTAGGAGCACATGAGTTTCTAGAATTCTTGCTCCAACACTTCAGTGTGATGATGTGGTCACACTTGGTAGCGAAAGTGGTTGACATCATCATGGAAACATTGTTTCCTAGGACAAGCCAAGGCATCCTAAGATTTATGTTTGATGAGCTTACTACTAGTGATGGAGAAAGGAGTTTAGGTTGGGACCCTAGGGGCCTTAGGCCTATATCTAGGATCTAGTAGATGCCAGAATTCCAATGTTATAACAAGAGCAGCACTTTGTTTGTTGCTCGACGAGTGCTCACTCTTTTTCAGAATCCACCTGGGACAGTATATTGTGCTAGAGGGTGAGTCCTTTTAAAATTTTTCATACTATCCATTGAATTGTAACTCATATGAGGATGCTAACTACTTATCTTTTTACTAGATTTACTATTAACACACTTGGCCTTCACGATGAGGAGGGGGTCTTGAACTTGACCCACACTACCCTACAGGGATTCTCATCCTTTGAGAATGTCTGTGTAGTGATGATTGGATAGATTGGATCCAACCTAGTGGAATATCCTCATCAATATCCTAAGGCCTATGAATGGTATCAAACCTATGGCTGGTTGGATGTTGAGTGGGTGATCAGTGTATTGAGCGTAGAGGAGATCTCAGCCCCACCACTACCATCTTGCACATCGTTCATGTTACGTAAGTAGTTTATCATTTTTATGCATTTTTTCTTTGCTATTCTCATGTTATTAATTTTTCTTTTGTCCATTGTAGCTACGATCACTTCAGGAGAGGTTATGGTGGCTGCAACAAGTTGCATTGAGGTTACCCTCATCATGAAGTATGGTGATGTTGAGGGTTCATAGTGTTGGTTGTGCCATGAGGCTCTAGTAGAGTTAACTAGGAAGCTTTAATGGGCTAGGATAATAGACCTTTTCTTGGCCCTTAGCTTGAGCATCTTAGTGGTTGAGATGGTTTCTATCATTGACTTCTTCAATGAGAGCGCTAGTCACTTTATTATGCGGACCTGTGGCATGCAAGTGATTTTTGACCTCATGGATGATTTCTTTGCAGACCTCTTCAGCCTCCCCTATGAGGGCCCAACAATTGGTAAAAAATCAAATAAAGAGATGGACCATAGAAGGGATGTTGAGGAGTGGTTGGGAACTTCTAAGTCCCATAAAGGAATACTCATCAAGAAAGTGAGACTACCTATGGTCCACCACCTCTATCCAGTCTTTTGTGCTCATGCATTCCCAAAGCTACTCTTTCAAGGAAAAATTCTCGGGGTGGAACAAGCTTGGGTGATGAGGGATGTGATAGAGGAAGGTACATGGTATAATTAGACCTCTTATCTTGCCAGCAGCTTGTGTGCTAAAATTATCAGATTGCACCACAATCTCTAGGTAAGGTCACACATGCACTTCACGTTCTTTGTAGGATGCTTGTGAAGGTTCATGGAGTTCTTGGTTGTTTGGAAGGATGGGAGATGGGTGGTTCAAGACCATCAGTGACTTTCCAGGCCATGGATTTGGCACATGTTCACTACCACGTGGTCACAGGATCCCTTAGAAGTAATTGGTAAGTCATTTTTTGTAACTACTAGAGGCCACTTGGGATGATCTCACCACTTGCATGATAGTGTAGGTGAGGTCCCATTGGATAATACTAGGAATGTTGCTAGAGGGACACGACTCATTGTTGAGGTAGTGGAATAATCCATGAAAAAAATTAAGAAGTCATGCCTCACAGAGTAGCCCATACGTGATGTAGAGGAGAGTAGTAGGAAAATCTAGTTAAGGTTTCACGATTTACGTTCAAAAAGTACAAGTGAGTGTAAGTCATTGGATACTGCTATAATATGCTATGCTATGCTATACTAATCATTGAAAATTATAATCCTAACCCATGTAGATCATTAGATGTATGTAAGATGGGTTCTATGATAGTAGTAGAGCCTGTAGCAAATGATGTCCCTCCTCGAATTGAGGGACAGGAACTAGAGGAAGAGGAGCAAGAAGCTACAAAGGTCCTACGACAACTAGAGGAAGAAGGGTTGCTATAGTTGGATGGGGGTGAGTTTGAAAATTTCTTTGATAACATATAGATGGGTGATCCCTTGACTCTCACATATGAGGGCTTGTTGATAGGAGCTTTGCACCACCATCTTCTTCTTTTTGGTGTGTTTTTAACTCTTGCATCTTTGGCTATTGGCTATCTAATAATTGCTAAATGTGTTGTATCGTAGCCATAGGTGTTTTCACTGAGGGTCCATTATCCACCTCTACTTTTTGTCTATATCCATGGGTAGAGGCACCTGATAAGTTCACCTTCATGCAAGGCTTGATTGAAGACATGGTGGACCGCATACAAAAAATAGATCCTGAAAATAGTATGCCCATGTTTGCTTGCCTTACCTTACCAATTTGTTGCTTAGTCGACAACTAATATTGATTTGCGTATTGTATGACAATAGGTTCCCATATTTTGTGGGACCCAACCAGGGTGGCTAGAGTTCATGCCATGCCTGAGTTTCACCTTGAAGTGGAGCAAGTACTCCATTGTGTGTATGATGAGGCAAATAAGTGTGCGCTCTCATTTGTGAGAGCATTGTGAAAATGTAGGCACACAAATGAGCATCTGTGGATATGGGTGCATGAGCTCTAGGATAGGGGATGAGCCAAGATGAAAAATTGGAGGACCTACAGGCCTGTTACAACTTTCTAGCAACTCATGACCAAGGGGATGGTACCTAGCGTATAGATGAGATTGACTATGCTAGGTGCTGGTCATTCATTTGTGGAAAAATGAGGCCATCCAAGAGGTGATTAAGAAATGGTTGCAAATGGACCTACTAGTTAAAAAAAACCAAGATTGGATGGATTATGACATCAAAGTGTATCAATGGGTCAAACTCAGAAGAACCACAAACACTACTACAAGCAAGAATGAGAGGCATACCTTAAATGGTACAAAGATGAGTCCATGGAGTGTTGTTTCCTCAACATGTTCCTTGATGAAATTGGTGCAACGTTGGCTTATGAATTATTTGCTAGCAATGTAGTGGTGAGTGAGACCCAAAAGAAACACATCGTTGTACCTTTGGGAGAGGTTTCCTCTATTACATTTTACCAAGGCCACCCACATGGATAGCTGTGGAGAAAGGAAAGACCCTCATGGGTATTGACCTTGACGAGGAGGATTGGATGTAGCTATTGGAGGCAAAAATCCTCTTATGCTTGGAGGAAAGCCTCGATAGGATGCCTCCATATATGGATGCAAGTCCCTCTTAGGTTGGTTTGGTTTGTATTTCTTTTACTTATTTTGTGAGAATTTTGCATATCACTTATTTGTTGGCTAATTTATTATTATTATTTTGGTTAAAGTAGGTTCTAGGTGATGGTGCAGGCCCCAACAAAGCAGCAGAGGAAGAGGAAGAAGAAGAACTCCAACCCCCATGAAACACCACTGGCTTAGTGGCCTAAGATGTAGCCTTGATATTGGAAAATTTTTCATTTTTAACAATTTTTTGTTTTGTATGTACACTTGAACTATATGTTTCATTGATGATTTAATGGAAATGTGATGATGATTCATATATGTAATGTTGCAAAAATTTTAACTTGCTATTAATTGGTGTGATTAGGCCCCTCGTGGGCCCCATGCCAGTTTAGGGCCATTGTAGAAGGGCCATTGTTAGTTTAAGGCAATTTTAGGCCATGCAATCGGATTGCTAGTTTAAGGCCATTTTGGGCCATTGCTAGTTTAAGGCCATTTCAAGCCATAGCATAAAAGGAAGCCCGTTCTAAGTTTTAGGCCTTAGCGGGCTGTGGTTCATTTTTTTGGTGTTTTTTTATGTACAAAAAGGGGTAAATGAGATTGCATAAACTAAATGCATGAAATAACTAATACAAGATGCAAGAAACTATGCAAATGTAACTATACAAGCAAAAACAAAAGGAGAACGAGACATGTAAACGAACTAAGGGGATACCTTAGTCATGTAACTGTTTCCTAACTTGATGTGGGTTAAGAGGTGAATAGGCCATGGGAGGCCATGGGAGGTATAAGGTGATACTCACCTGAACCTTCATTAGTTGTGCTAAAGGGTAATTTTGCCCAGAGAGCTCCCTTAGGGAGGTTGCTTTCTCATTTGGTTACTTAGATGGATCAATTGGAAAAATTTGGCCTTCATCTTGAATGGGTGGGATGTCATCAGAGAACTCTACTTTTGACCCTTGCTCTGCATAAACATTGTTTATGGTTAGGGGAGATAGATTGTTACCATATATGACCACCTCTCCACCTTCATAGGGAAGGTGGACCTCTTAATGGATAGGTGAAGAGACAACCCATAACTAGGCTAGCTAGGACCTCCCTAGGATTAGGTCGAACCCAAGCATCTCTTCAATGACAATGAACTTAGTTATAGTGGGGAATTACTTCCTTTCCACAAAAGCTATCATGACCATTTCCTTCATGACAATGTGTGTTCCATTAAAGGATTTTAAGGACTTCATCTTGGTTGGCTTAATTTCATCAACAAGGTCAAGTTTGTCAATGATTGGGAATGGGATGATGTTGGTTGCTGCCCCATCATCAATGTGCATCCTACAAATTTTGTACTACCCTATGCAAATTGTTATGAACATTGGTACACTGGTAACTTGACCCTTTTTAAGGTTAATCTTAATTTCCTCATCACAAGACATTAGTGGTGTTGACCTTGACTCCTGGGTTGTGGATGAAAGCATTACAATGTGAATGGCTTTTTCATTCATTGGAATGTATTCCTTGATAGGAATAGAGGTTAACATGTGGACTAATGCTTTACAATGAGCAAAGGAGGTCATTATCAAGTTGTACAAGCTCAAAGTTGTGTCATTTTGTTTGAGAGCCTATTTGACCTATGCCAGTGCATCTAAGAAATCTTTTTCACTATTTGCTATTTTGCTAGTCCTTACTTCCTCCATGCAGCCCAAGAGATGGATCTCCTGGGAGGAGATTTAAACTTTGCTTGTGCAATGGGCTTCCAAGCTTCCATACTTGGTTTTTGATTGCTTGCACTTGCATTAGCATATTGAGATAATGAGGCCATGGGGATCGTAGACAAGGGGATGGGCTTAGGACAACCTAACTCCAGATGTTCCCTAATCATCTTGTTGGTGAGGTGCTCATAAAGCCTCCCAAGTTGCAACTTAGGCTATCCATTGTTGTGTGTGGGATGTGACTTTGGTCATGTAGGGTGCGATGTAGTTTCCATCATCAAACCCTAAGTAGGTGGGGGTCTACATGTCATGGCACCCTAATGATAAAGGATGTATGGGTTGCTATCACTGCAACATGCTATGGGGCCCTAACCACAAAGGATGTCATGGGCATTGGAGGTGGTGCTCTAATGATGAAAGGGGACTATGGTCTAGTTAACATTAAGGCCCTAGAATTACCAGAGGGCACACGAACCACAAATGCTTCACATGTCAATTCCTTATCATCATCAATGCTAACAACATTGATAATGTAGCTTGCACTGCTAGTGCTGAGGGGGTCCTTGTTGATCTCCATTGGTTAGTTTTCTAGGTGTATGGGATTTCTATCATTAAGAATCAATTTTCCCTAATCAAGCATGCACTAAAGGTCATCTTTTAAGGCCAAGCAATATTCTGTATCATGGCCATGCAATTGGTGATAGTTGCAAAATCAATCCAACCTAAATTTTTTAGGGGTTGGGGGCTTGCTTGGCATAGCTACTAAGGTGTTTTTGAGAACCTCATAGTATTACTCATGATGCTTACGTGCATCCTTAGAAATTTGCTTATGTTGGATGTGCCCAGCATAAAGAAACTAGTCCAAAAGGTCAAATAGCTTCATAGGTAATAGGGTATACTTTGAGCAATCCTTACACTCAAAGATTGGCCTTGGGGTAGCTTGCCCTATGGTCATTGGTGGTGCAGGCTGGTTGGTTTCCATAGTGCTAGAACTAGATGCTTTGTTGTTGTTGGTTGGGGCATTAGGTACCTTGGTTGTTGGCTTAGTATTGTTGGATTTGGCCTCATCAACAACCAATACAATGGTTGCTATTTCCTTACCCTTCTCCTTGTCCTTCTTTATGTGCATATTCCTATAGCCCACATAGGCTAGATCCTTATTGGCCTCTACTATGTCTTGGATGCTCTTTGTTTGAGTGAAGGCTTGGCTTAGGGACCACAAGGCTAGATAGTATAATTTTAACTTAATAAAGTCATTTACTACATCCTTAAATATGGCTAGAAGATGGGTTTCTTCTATTGGCTTACAAATTTCATTGAGTGCAATGCTCCAACATTGAATGAACTTTTGTATGAGCTCTGGAGGATACTACTTGGTGTTCATTAGTTGATCCAAGGTGGCCTCAAGATTCAAGTTGTACTTGAAGCAAGTCAAAAATTGGTTGAGTAATTCTTCCAAGGTAGATAGGGAAGCCTTGAGAAGCACACGATACCAATCAAGCACCTTACTAGTTAAGGACATGGAAAAGACATAGATGATCACATGTGGCCATGCTCGTAGGAGTAGGAATTCAAAGAGAAAAGTTATGAGGTGGGAATTGGGGTCTCCCTCACCATTATATTTGGTGAACTGGGAAAGCTGGACTACAAGAGGTAGGGTCAGTGATAGAACCATAGGATTCATGGGGTCATCTTGTAAAAGTCCATCATGTGGACCATTTCAAAGTTAGTAGCTTTGAGCTACCTAACCTCCTCCATTAATGTTTGGATGAGTTGGAATGCCTAGTCCAAACTCAGGGAAGATGCAACTAGTTGCACAAGTTGTGCTACCTGTTGTGCTATCTGAGTAGCCCACAACCCTGCCATGGGTAATGCAACCACATGGGATGCTTATTGTGTTTGCTAGTGCATGTATTGTTGCATTTGCAATTGTTGTGCCACAAGCATAGAAGCTGGGACCCACCACGTGGTTATGTCTTGGGCTGTTGTAGAGGTGCCAATGAGATGGGTGGGATGAAGGACACTTGGCTTGTGTGTGGGTGAGAGAAAGGCACCATGTGCACATATGGTTGTGCTGGCATTATGGATGCTAGCATGGATGATTGTGCAAACTAAGCAGAGATGACAAATAAAAAGGTGGCTGATGGTTTTGCACCTTGTTGTGCATGTAGTACTTGATGGCTTGCCATCATAGGCAAGGACCTGGGAGGTGAGAGTGATGCTACTACCTCAAAGAAGGTAGATGACTATGACTAGTGCAGGACAAAACCAAAAATAGGTTACTGGACAAAGGCGTAAAATGGGTTCCCACTCTCTGAATGAGACTCAAACTTGTCTTGCCCATCCTACAAGGGCTCATCATAGTTTGATGTTGCATCATGCTCATTAGGCCCACTCACTCTAATGAGTTGGTCTAGTAACCACCGAAAGTTGTCAGTAAGTGGAATGAAAGAGTTAGGTGTAGGAAGAAATTCCTTCTCATTTTAATGTATGATTTCAAAGCTTTTCTTAGTGTCTAGTTCCTGGTATTTTAGGGATAGACTCACTTGAAGTTCTGCATAGAGAAAGTTGTATTTTTTATTGTCGAGCACCATGTGCTCGAGTGGTTGATTGCGTAATCAAAGTGACTACCGTTGTGGTTGTACGGGACTAAGTTGAGGATTAGTTTCTACTACCTACTAGATAGGGTGGGTTTTCTCCATGCTTGGGTAGAGGTTGAAGGTTGTGTGGGATTTATGTTACTGTGTAAAGATGCAAGAAATGATAGTGCTGAATAGAAAATGTTGGAAAAATGGCTAAGTATGAAAAAATATGAAAATAAGCCAAGAAATGACTTGAATGTTCTTGACAAGGTTCACATAGCTGTTTGACAAGGTTCTTGAATGTGTCAAAGTTCCAAGTGTTTTCAAGTGCTCGAGTGCAAGAGTGCCAAAGGGTGCTTCAAATGTCAAAATGCCTAATGCCCTTTTGATTTTCCTACCCCTAAAATGCTGCACACAGGGGTATTTATAGGGCTAGGGTTAGTGTGAAATATGGAATGGGCAGCACATGGCATGAGGGTAGATGGGGCTATGCTAGACCCTGCTACACTCCCATGGGAGTAACAAAGTGTTATGCTATAGAGTACTATAATGGATCCCTAGAGATGGTTGAACTATGACTACACTACTGAGATTGCATGTGCCAGAGTTTGAATGACCACAATGTATGTACAAATAGTGCAACTTGGAGGCTACACTTTGGGAATACATCTTCCTCTCTTTCAAGTAGGGTCAAGCATAGGTACAATTTGGGGGATCAATGGGAATGCAAAAGAGATACAAATTATTGACCTTGCTAGCTGGAGGGATGTTAGAGCTAAGATGAAGGTTGATGCTAAGTTCTAGAGGCTTTTGGAGGTTGTCAGAGGCTTCTCTTTAGTGTTATAGTGGCTACGCTCTGGAGCATAACACAACACTTATTCAAATTCTGCAAAATTTTGATGTCCAACACTAGTTTTGCTAACTACACTCTAGAGCATAGTAGGGATACTTTGAAAAATTTGACAGAATTTTCAAATTTCCTTCATGCTATGCGGGTTGCACTCTGGGACATAGTAGGAGAGGTAGCTTCAGAAGTTAGAAAATTTATCAAATTTTTCTTCCATGCTGAGCTAGCTTGATAGCTTCTTTCCTAATACTTAGGTAAAACTGGTGACTAAAAAGTGTGCTACGCTAGCTACACTTTAGAGTGCAGCAACCTAGGAGATAGAAAATTTGTTGAACTATTTTTTTCATCCCAAGCCATCTTGATAACTTCTAGCTTGGAACTTGAATAAACTGGCCATGGAAGTGTGTGCTACATTGGCTATGCTCTAGAGTGTAGTGGGAAAAATGAGAGTGTAGTAGAACACTTAGAGAAATTTTCATGCAACTGCTATTGACATTTAAAAAATCTAGAAAAATAGGCCTTTATGCATGCTACATTGGCTACACTGGGGAGTGTAGCACCAACACTTAGAAAAAAATTGCTAAGTTTTGACACAGAAAAATTTTTAGTTAAAAGTGCTATAGCTTAAAATTGGTGGTGTTTTAGGGATCTTGAAAAGTGTTGTCATCACTTGCCCAGTCTACAGTAGTTGATCGAGCACATCTTCATGGGTGGTAGGAGTCATTGAGATTTTGGCTAACATTTGAGCATCTCAGGCTCTAGTTAGATCTATCAGTGGCATAGCAAATATGTTGAAAGATTCTTTGATGTGATTAGTGATCACCTCTACTACTCCTACTACATCTTGATGTTGCATTACCACAATTGTGGCTTCCTCTCTAGTGTTTAGCACCACTTGGAATGATGCAACATTTCTAGAGATCTGCTATCACCATTGGGCCTCTCCTCATGACTGTAGTGAGATCTATCCACTCATAGGATCAACAAAAACTATGGGCTGTATGGCACCATTGATAACTCTATAGAGGTTAGCTTCTTCCCTTGTTTCCCAACTGATAGTCTTTGCAATTTTTTGCAGATGAATCATTGATGGTCTATAATCTTGCAGTGGTGGTGGTGGGACTTGTTATTGTTGTTGCTACTCTTGTTACTCTTAATCTTCATCCTAATCCTTCTTGGGTGGTGTTGGCTTGAGTAACTCAGCATACAGAGCATTCTGGGTCTTCTTAGGAATGTCATTGGTGTATCCCAAGATTCCAGCTTGTTTGCATAGCTTCTTGATAAGGCAAGGAAATGGAAGTGTTGGCTTCCTTGCCTTTCCTTCTTTAAACAACCTCTAGATTTCCATGAAATAGTGTTATGCAAGATTGATTTTGTATTTCCCCATTAGGATCACACTTTCTCTAGCTACATAGGTGGATAACTTGTTAGTCCTTTGGTTGGGAACAAGTGTTATGTGCCAATTTTGAAATAGATTTGCTCCTCCAGAGTTAGCTCACAATATTCCTTATTTTCCTTACCATATGCTTATTTGAGTCATAGTTTCCTGGTTTCAGCATATGATTTGGTGGATAGATATGCTAGTGTTGTCCTTTCATTGGGTATGTTTAGAGCTTTTGCTATTGTCTTGATTGAGTATGAGATTGAGATTCCTCAAATGTTGACAGTGGTGCCCTCTTCCTTATTGTGCCAAAACTGATAGGTTTCTCCAAGGCATCATTCATTGATATTTGAAAGGATGGGCCATAGCGGTGACACTTAGAGTTGCATCTTTATAGCTACTAGAACAAATTTGATGAATGGGCCAAAGTTCATTTCCACAATGACTATGATCAGGATGGAATTCTCTTGGATAGCTTAGAGGTATTCTTGTGGCCATGTGAGGCATTATCCTTGCACTTGTGGTTTTGCTACCTCTCCTTGGGCCAACTATCTAGTAGTAGGTGTTTCTTAATGGATACAAAATGATTGGGCATCCTGCTCTACATGTTTTGGTTCTTGTCCTTCTGTTCGACCTCTACCTTATCCTCTTGGTCTCTTACTTGTAGCTTGTGAGGATCCTCATTGTGCTCCTCTCTTTGAGGCCATCTATAATCAATCAAAGATTTGGAATTACTAATGTGTTTTCATATATTCTTAATAATTCCATACCATACTCATACCCGTAGTTACATTAAGTTCTTAGTTTATGATTGCAAAGTTAGAGAAATTTTCAAAAATTTACCCCATAGGTGTGAATCTCGTTATAATCCTTCATATTTTTCTAATTTATTCTTATGTATGACTCATAATGATGGTTATGGTTCCTTAGTAGCATTATTTGAATGTTTTTGGTGTTAATATGATTGATTTTTGTTAAAAATTTCAATTATCTCTTCATACTTACCTTTAAACTACCTTGTAAGCCTTAGAAAATTTTGGAAAATTAGCTTAGATTTGCCTTACTAGCATCTTCCACAACTAAGATGAGCATTTTGAGATTAGATATATTTGAAAATCACAAAAATTAAGTGGTAATGTGCAAGATATGGCTTGGAAAAGCTAGGAGGTTAGAGCTCAAATTAGCAAGGAAAAATGCAAAAATCTCCTTTGGCTCAAATGAACAATGATGTAAAATATTGCTAAGTGTTCACCTATATATAGCTTTTGTGTGATCCAATATTGAGGATCTAATGTTAGGGATTTGATATCAAGGCCACTTTGATATAAGGGATTTGATATTGGGTGCTAAAAATTTGCATGTTTTAAGGATTTTTGAGGATAAAAAATAATTCTATTTGAATGTTTGGAAGGTTTAAAGCATGTTCCAAGGGTTCTAGGCTATAGATGATGCATATTTTATCAACAACTTGGCATGGATAGTGTATAAAGAAGGAATCTCAGGCTATGAAGGTTCATGAAACTTTGATCAGATGGATGAGATGGGTAATAGATTCTTGAGTATAGAACAGAGGTATGTGATATAAAGGAAAGTTGTGATTAACATTTCTTGATCTTGGAATTTTTGGACAAGTATAAGATACAATAGTTATACAAGTGGATCCTCCCCAAAGCAGGCTCCAACCCTTAATGTCCTTATATAACCATGCCTAAAAGTGTCCTTAGGCACTTAAGGAGTTGAATGTAACACATACTTGGTTAGCTAAATAGAGATGTTAGTACCACCAAATGTAGAAAACTACACTATGTTATACAAAACCACAAGTTATAATCATTCAAATAGTAAGATGAGATGAACTTAGAAGGGATTGCAAAAATCGAGATATGAGGTATCTTACCATAAGCATAATGAAATCTTATGTTTTATTAGTGGTTAAAGTAATCATTACCCATTTTTTCCAAGACTCAAAACAAGTCTATTGCAACAAGAAAATTCAATTTGCAAGAAAGATCAAGAGATCCTAGTGCAATGGTCCTCAACCTCGAATCCTCATGGCGTTCATAGGAAAAATAGAATTCGAGGTATGTTGGCTAGTCCAGAAGATCAACTAGGGACTTACAAGATGTAAAATTTTATAATAAAAATGAAGTGTGAAACAGATCTAAATGATAAAAAAATATATATTTTGAAAAAAAAATCCAAAACTTGAAACTTTATTAAGAAGAAATAAAGAATAAGTTGGAGAAATATGTACAAATAGTGCCTGAGTGGGCTGTAAGGGAGTTCACTAGTGTAGAAGTTCAAAGTTTGTTGAAGTCGATGTGATCTACCTCATGATCTTCTCATAGTGCATGGATAAGCCTCTCATGCCATTTCCTCTTGTTGTTGTTGAGCATCTTCCTTAGTAAGTTGATGATGCCTTTGTTGCTAACCTTTGCTTGTCCATTAGTTTGAAGGTAATTTGGTGATGAGCCACGATATTGCGTACACGATATCGCATCTACAATATCACATCTATCATGCAATATCGCATCCTACCTCATCTTCTATAAATAAGAGGTAGTGCCATTCGTTCCCAATAGTTAGACTTAGAACCTTAGCCAAACTCTTGTAGTTTTACCATTCCAGAGTTAGAATAATTTTTGTGTGCCCGCAGTAAGAGTCATAAAGTGAACGAATCTTTATTCAAGCAAATTATACCTAAGCACACATTTGTGTAAGGCAATAAAGAAGAAATTTATGATAAAACTTGCAGCATATGGATTAAGCTAATTAGTAATTAATTATTGTTAAATTTTTAATGCTTTCCTAGTTAATTAATCTCTCTCTCAACATTTGACTCTCTTAGTTAAGTACACTTAGTACGATCACTTCGAGCATGTGTGTAGGACTTGGTAACCTAGTAATGACTAGCGTTTGGTAATCCCAGTAGCGTTGCACTAGTTCAGGATGTGTACAACAAGTAGGAATGGATACTAGTGTTAGGAACAATTAGAACTTAGTTAGCGAATAGTTAATGTAAGTTAGTCACTTAGTTCTCTTTACCTTCCCTTATTAGCTGATGAGTGGTGAGATACCCCTACACTCAACCATATGAATACGAGTGTAGCACACGCGATTTGGTCGAACTCCACAGACTAAGTGCCTACATGCCCCATGGAACACTTAGGATTAATCATTCGTTGTTTTCCTAGACTTACTTGTAGTTGTCACGGTGTATGGTTAAGCAAGTCTAAGGTATATGATTTTTATAGTTTTTTATGTTTTTATCTCCTATGCTAACGAGGTAAAGGGTTGAGAAACTAATTACTAATTCTAACTAATGAACTATGTCTAAATTACCTAGTGTCAGCATCTTTTCCCACTTACCGTACACACCCTGAACCGATGCAACCGTGGTTACCAAATGCTAATCATTACTAAGATCACCATGTGTAACGCACGTGCTTGAAGTTGTCGTATTGAGGCACTTAACTAGGAGAGAAGGGTTGAGAAGGAAAGCAGTAAATAATAGGTAATAAATAACAGTAAAGAAAATCTAATTAGCCTATTCCATGTACTGCAAGGTTTATCCACGAAGCTCATATTTATTGTCGTACACAAACTTGTGTTCAGGTACAATGTCTACTCGAATAAAGATCTATTCACT
Source organism: Gnetum montanum (assembly GCA_015680685.1). Classification (NCBI taxonomy): domain Eukaryota; kingdom Viridiplantae; phylum Streptophyta; class Gnetopsida; order Gnetales; family Gnetaceae; genus Gnetum; species Gnetum montanum. The sequence goes on along the minus strand of MNCI01016124.1, from coordinate 52,673 downwards.
TTGGGACTCCTACTACAGGAACATGGAAAATATTCTATCTCTGGAGTGATTAATCTACCAGAGTTGTGCTACTGTCTAGCCTAGGATGATGAAACAAGGGAGAGTCGCCTCTTATTTATAGATATGACGACGCACCGCGATATCGCGTACGCGATATCGCGAGGGATGTGATATCGCAACGGCTACGATATCACGTCCCATCATACCCCCATGACTAAATGAAAACTCATCCTTGAGTTCATTACAATAATATCACGAGGGAATGGGATTATTGACTCAAAGGAATCTAATGGGATGACATGTAAACAGATCATCATTACAAGACACAACAAAACTAGTGTTCATGACATCAAGGATGAAAACCTTATTACATTGACATCAGGCCTCATTTGGTAGCTGAGAAAAAAGAGAAGAGAGAAGAGAGAATAAGTGTTGCTGCTGTTAACGCCAAGATTGTGCCTTTCGTTGTCCATCCGTAAGTGCATCATCGATCTTGCTCCTTGCATAGTTGCTTCTAGCACTACTCCATTCCAAGTGTTCCCTCTAGATCTGGTCTGTTATTGCATGGTCACCATCTGCACACATAACACAGTCTTATATTAGCAAGGGAAGATGAATTTCAATGTGGGTAATACCTTGCTTTGGTGTAAGTCCATTGGATGGGTTGTGGTATGGAAAATTCAGGTCTGGAGATATATTAATGATGACTACCAAAGGTGTAGGGGTTAGTAGAAAATTGAAAAAATTCAGCCTCGTACCCCCATGACTAATCGTGAACCTCCGGTAGTGAGAGAATGGAGAAAGAATAAGAACAAGAAGATGGAGAAAAAGAGACAACTATGACATTGATGAAATAGATGTCAAGAATGAAATGAACAAAATAAAATTAATTGCAAAATGTTAAGGGAAATAATTTAACTGATGCACCAAAGAGGAATGTCAGTGGGTCCTCCCCAAAGCAGGCTCATGCCCTTAATGCCCTAACAAACCCACATTCAAAGAGTCTGTAGGCACTAGGAATGTCATTTGGAACAAGAGTTAAAGTCTTAACTGTGAGAATTTAAAAAAAAGAAAACAATGCATCTACCAAAATATACACTAATTATACAATCAGCAATGAGGTGAAAAATTGAGAGAAGGGTGGAGAGAAAAGAATGGAATGGAATCTCAAGAACAAGGTGGTGTACAACCCCTTGTGTGTTTCATGATTAATGTGACTTGGAAAATCTCATTCCAACTCTGGCCTCAAACCCACCACATCCAGTGACTTCGCATCAACGCACTTGGTCAAACCATCCACTTGAGTAACAAGAATGGTGTCTCCAAGAGCCACCACCATTTTGATGAAACAAAGGAAAGAATGGGAAGCGAGAAGGGCCTTAGTTGGAGGGAACATTTATCGTTCCATAACCAATGCTTGTAGCCCAAGGGATTATTTCGTCTAAGGGGTGTGCTTTGAATTCTCACTTTCTTTGTTTTCTTTCTTTTCTTTTTCTCTTTGTTTTTTTTGTTTTGTGTTTTTATGCATGAGAACCACACCATGCAAAGACTTCTTATTTTTATTGTCTCAACTTCCGATAATTGGGTAACATCGGAACAACAAGAAAACTCAAGAAGAAAACATCCAAGCACCCAAGATAACGGTCAACAAAAATGCATCATGTTCCCTTGAAGTCACACCCTTTTCAAACCTTGAGTCCTTCCTTAGTTTGAGAAATACCTAGTCATCGATTCGTTAAAGTTCTTATTAGAAAGGGAAAGTACATTTCCAAGCCAGGAGAGACCATAGACTTTGGTGGATGGATGGATGAAGTGGACTCATTGCCTACCATATCAAAAGAACATACCTTAGTATCAACATCATAACTTTAAGGTAAAAACCAAACATTAGCAATCAATAAGAAAACAGTTCATGCCATCGTGAAGAACACTTATTGGGTGACAAACTTATAGGATGGTTAACACACACACACACACACACAAATTGGAAAAGTATAACAATGTTGTAAAACAAAAATATGAAAGGTTAAAGAAATTTGTAAAACAAAAACGTGTAAGAAAAAAATGTGTAAGACAAAAATGTGTAAGANTAAAAGTGCCCAATGTCTCCCCATTGATGTTCTTAGATTAAGGGGTGGAAGTCAATGACGCTCATATTCCAATGTGTCTATGTCTTCGTTGTTAGCATGAGTTTCCTCAGTTCATTCTATGCATATTAATTTGTTCTTTCTAGTAGCTGTCAACCATGGGGTGTCTACTACTAGTGTGGTTGCAACATACAGGCATCTTTGAATTTGTATTTCCTGGGCACACCGATTACATGGAAGAGATGCTGAACATTCTTTCATGTCATCACCCTTTGAGTCACTGTATGTGATGCACAAAACTTTCTTATTCTTGATCTTTCCATAATTATTTACCTTAGATATCTGCAAGGAAAGATCGTGGATCCCTAGGTACGCATCTACTATACTTAGCCATGGCCTTCTCATTATAATTGGGAAGCCCCCGTTGTTATTGTTAACTTCTATTCACTAGGAAGTCAGTTGGGTATGACCACCCACACATAGTGGTAATGATGTCCTCCACCAATCCCAAGGGAATGGTGATGGACTAGTCAACCAGCTCCAGTTGAATGTTTCTCTCCTTAAGTTGGGGTAGGTTCTAGGATTGATACATTTCTCATGATATCAAATTAACTCCAGAACCTGAGTCAAGAAGAGCCTTATGTGGTTCGTTCCTAGCAATTTATAAATAGATTAAGGGGTGCCCAGGGTTAGATAGCTTCCTGGGAAGGTGGCCTACCTTGATCCAGTTGGTTACGGTATGCGTTAACATAACCGTATGCGTACAACTATTTTGGACTGAAGGGTGCTCTAAAGTTTTGGATGGTGGAGGAGTGTATCTAGACTCAACCAATTGTTGTTGCAAGAGTTTTTCTGGGCTTTTGGTTCTGAAGAAAGGTCTTCTCTTTTTATAGTTATCAGAACTAGTAGTAGGTTAAATATTTATAGCTCTCGCAGCGTTACGTTGCTGCGGTTGAGTAGGGAGTTCCCCTTGCATTGTTGGAGCAGGTTGTATGGGAACTACAGGTGGAAGAGGTGTAGATGGAGTTGGATGATGGGATAAATGTGGGATGTCTCCTGAAGGATATAAGGTCCTCCTGAAGTACTCCTAAACTTGGTAGTGATGTTGCGGAG
>MNCI01016124.1:22744-49056 GCA_015680685.1 Gnetum montanum | reverse complement strand
GAGTGGTGACTCATCCTCCTCATCACAAAATCTTACTCCCTTCTTTTGAAGGGAGGGATTGTAGTTGTATTCTTCTACACTTTCCCTCTTTTGTAGCTCACCTTCTTCTTTTGCAACTTGTTCCAACAAGTGATGTACTTCATGGGCTCTAAGTTCTAATAGTCTCCCTTGGGCATAAGTTCCAAGGGTTCTTCTAGTTTCATGCCTTAGCCCATCCACAACGTGGTGAAGTTGATCCTGTTGAGCGTACCTATGGCCCGGGCAACGATGTAACAATGTGTAGTAGTGGGCCATGGCAGCATCCAAGGGTTCATAAGTACCTTGTTTCTAGCCTTGGATTTGCTTATACAAATTAGACACTCTAGAATACGTTTGATACTTATCTTTGAAGAGTTCTAGAATCGTACTCCACCTCCTGATGGTTTCTGGTTCTAAGGACTGGTACTAACTCTTTGCTTCTTTAGTGAGTGTCTTGGGAAACAAATTAAGTTTTTGCCACTCATTTTCTATGTTCTACAAGGCGCAGGCATCATGTAATGCCTGTAAATGATGCTACGGATCAGCGTTGTATCCCCCTTCAAAGCGTGGGATATTGTTCATGTCTAAACACTTGATCCAACTATCCTTTTGATGCCTTGTTGAAATTCTTACAACCTCCGTTATGTCAAGCATACTTTGGGTTACAAGTAGGGGCTCATCATGATCATCTCTTTCATGATGCCTGTGATGTCTGCGTTGTTCCCTACTTTCCCTTTGGTCTTGCCCTTGTCCTCTCTCTCGACTTTCCTATCGAGGTCTCTCATTTCGTCTACCCCTATCCTCACCATTATGTTCATGATGGCTATGCCCAGATGTGGAAAGAGAGGATGAGTGATGAGATGAAGGAGAAGAAGAAGGGAAACCATCACCATGACGATGTTTCTTACCTTCTCTTCAATTGCTACAGCCTTGATCGTGATGACAATCTAAGTGCCCACCCTTATTATGAGTTGTTGTTCCCTCTATGAACAATTGGCATTCACAGGGATAAGAACCAATGTTATGAATCGTTGATCGTAGGTTCTGATACCCTATCTCCTCACCATCATTAGGAGGGGGAACACCATTTGTTAGAGAACCCGTTATAATGGGTTTGTCATCTCCTATTTTGCTAAGGATGTGCATCAGTGTATGTTGGCTCTCCTGCCTTGAGTCCCTAATATGTTGTGCTTCTATGGGATGATAATCCCTCATGTCAAAGTCTTCTACAACGTATTCAACATATAATTTTTCATGCTAATCTGTGCCAAAGCACGAAGAAGCATGTTAGGGATTGATCAATTTGGGGGTAACATGATGTTACCTTGCAAATCTCTCCATCACAGCTGTTCGTCTTGATGGAGGATAAAGGTAAACTTTGGAATATACTCATCGAGATGAGTATAGACTATCCAGTATTGTTTAGGACTTGGCTAAATTCAGTTATGTGTTTTTGATTGCCGACTGTTTCATGTATTATCCCTAGGTGGTGAATTGCTCTTGTTAGGCTCCCAACGATGTGAGTGATATCCTATGTTCTATTCGGCACACAAACACTTAGTCCCCGACAACGGCACCAATGATGAGTGGCGAGATACCCCTACACTCAACCATATGAATACGAGTGTAGCACACGTGATCTAGTCAAACTCCGTAGACTAAGTGCCTACATGACCCATGGAACACTTAGGGTTAATCATTCATTGTCTTCCTAGACTTACTTGTAGTTGTCATAGTGTATGGTTAAGTAAGTCTAAGGTATATGATTTTTATAGTTTTTTATGTTTTTGTCTCCTATGCTCACGAGGTAAAGGGTTGAAGAACTAATTACTAATTCTAACTAATGAACTAAGTCTAAATTACCTAGCATCAGCATCCATTCCCACTTACCGTACACACCCTACACTGATGCAACCATGGTTACCAAATGCTAATCATTGTTGGGATCACCATGCGTAATGCACATGCTCGAAGTGGTCGTACTGAGGCACTTAATTAGGAGATAAGGGTTGAGAAGGAAAGTAGTAAATAACAGGTAATAAATAACAGTAAAGAAAATCCTAATTAGCCTATTCCATGTACTGCAAGGTTTATCCACAAAGCTCATCTTTATTGTCATACAAAAACTTGTGTTCAGGTACAATGTCTGCTCGAATAAAGATCTGTTCACTTTGGGACTCCTACTATGGGCACATGGAAAATATTCTATCTCTGGAGTGATCAATCTGCTAGAGTTTCCCTACTATCTAGCCTAGGATGATGAAACAAGGGAGAGTCGCCTCTTATTTATAGATATGATGGTGCATCATGATATCACATACACGATATTGCAGGGGAAGATGTGATATCGCATACGCGATATCACGAGGGATGCGATATCGTGGCCCATGTGATATCACGTCCCATCATTAGCATAAGACATTAAAAAGATAAAAGCTATAAAAAATCATATACCTCAAGCTTACTTAACCATACAATCGTGACAATACAAGTAAGTTTGGGAAGACAATGATTGATTAACCCTGAGTGTTCCATTAAGGTGTGTAAGCACTTAGTCCTTGGAGTTGAACCAGATCACGTGTGAAACACTCGTATTCATATGGTTGAGTGTAGGGGTACCTCGCCACTCATCATTGGCGCTGTTGCTAGGGACTTAGTTGTTTGTGAGTTGTGTAGAACATAGGAAATCATCCATATCATTGGAACACTAGAATGAACCATTAGGATTAATCAAAGAAAGATAAGTGAATGGTACATCGCACATCGAATAAGACAAAAATGTCTTCTTCTTTGCATAAGAGCATTTCACCGCATAGGACTAACACAAGACACAGTAGGTAGCATAATACATGTAACCAAGATCTGCCAGTTCCTCAATAGTTTTGGGTGGTATATACTCATCACGATGAGTATGTACCCAATTTCACCTTTATTCTCCACCAAGATGAACAACTGTGTTGGAGAGACTTGGAGGGTAAGATAGTGTTGCCTCCAGACCGATCAGTCCCCAACATGCTCTTTCATGCTCTCACACAAATAGGCATGCTACTTTTATACATGAAATACATTGCATGTTATCATGTCACAAGGGACTATCATCCCACAAAAGTGCAATGTCAACAGGACTTGCGATAGGAGAGTTACCACACATCCTTCAAGGGTAAATGGCCCCATAACACCCCACACGTCTTAAGCAAAATTGAGGGTGGTGAACCTACTTTACTAGGTTCCCCACCAAATGATGTTTCCCCTCCTAATGATGGTCAAGAGGTGGTGTATCAGAACCTTGACTCCATGGTTCACAACCCTGGTCCTGATCCCCATGAACAAAAAGTGTTCAATGAGGGAACAAAAACACATGATAAGGGCAGACGTTCTGATAGTAATCACGATCAAGGACAAGACCACTAAAGAGAAGATAGAAAACACCGTTATGGAGATGGTTCTTCTTCTTCTTCACCTTCATCATCACATTCACCCTCTCCTTCAGTTTACAGATGCAATCATAAGGAAACCAACCATGAGGATAAAGGAAAACAGAGTGAAAAACATGAATGAGATAGTCGAGAATGAGGACGAGGGCACTCTAAGGAATCAAGGCATATAAGAAGGGAGAGTAGGGAACCGTGTAGATACCATAGACACTATGAATGAGATGACCACGAAGAACCCCTACTCACAACTAGAAGCATGTTAGATATAACGGAGGTCGTAAGAGTTCCCACAAGGCACCAAAAGGATAGTAGGATCAAGAGGTTAGACATGAAAAACATCCCATGATTTGAAGGGAGATACAATGCTAATTCTCAAAATAATTTGCAAGCATTCCATGATGTATGTTCCTTGCAAAACATAGAGAATGAATGGCAAAAACTGAAGTTGTTCCCAAGGACACTAGTGAAAGAAGCTGAAAGTTGGTACCAGTCCTTAGAATTAGAATCCATTCAAAGGTGGAGTACAATGTCAGAACTGTTCAATGATAAGTATCAAATGTACTCCTGAGTATCTAACTTGTGAAAGAAAATCCAAGGATGGAAGCAAGAAAATCATGAACCCTTAGATGCTGCCATGGGCCGCTATTACACACTATTACATTGTTGCACTGGCCATGGTTATTCATAGCGGGATCAACTAAGCCATCTTATGGATGAGCTTAGGCATGAAACAAGAAGAACCCTTGGAACATAAGCCCAAGGAAGATTATCAAAGCTTAGGTCTCATCAAATTCATAGATTTCTAGAGCAAGTAGCCAAAGAAGAAGGTGAGATATGAAAGAGAGAAAGTGTGGAAGAGTACAATCGAGATCCTTCCCTCCAAAAAAGGGGAGTGAGATTCTATGAAGAGGAAGAAGAGTCACCACTCAAAGAGATAGTGAATAGGAAAACTTTGTCACTCCAAAATTTAATAATAGAAGTATTAGGAAAGGTAGATAAAATGTGGGAATCCCTGGATAGTAGGTTTGAAACTATTCTTAAAATTGTAGAGTCTAGGGAGCAAGGTAGTGACCATGATAAAAAGAAAAAGAGAGAAGCGGACAATGCACATAACAAGGGTAAGGGCAAAATGGCCATCACCAAAGAGGTTGTGGATTTAGATATGGATAATGACGGTTGATGTGAGATATGTCAATATGATCATCCTAAGAAATGTTGCCCATTGATCTCACATCTACAAGATTCTAGGGTGTATGCACTCAACCCATGACTTAATAAACAATAAGAACCCTAACAGTCACCTTATCCCCAAGGTAACGCAAGGTAGTTCCACCAACCTTCAATAGATTATCCAAGTGGAACTCCACCACAACCTATTGAGCAACATCAATAGTGGCAATACCCACAGTCATGGGGGATGCCACCACCAAGGCAACAATACCCCTACCGACAACCAGATCCATATGGTTACTACGTGCAGCATCCAATCTCTCCACATGAATCTGTTGGTCACGTTACACCACAACATCACTACCAAGCTTGGGAGTAGTATAGGACTCCTTCTCCTAGGGGAGATAACCCACAAACATACCATCCCCCAAATCCATCCACAACTCTCACACCGATAGCTCCATTACCACCCACTCTAGCAATGTAGGGGGAACTCCCCAATCAACAATAGCAACGCACTGCCATGATGGCTATGAATCCTCAACCTATAGTTGGTTTTGACAACCTTATGAAGAAAAGACCTTTCTTCAAAACCAACAGTCCAACCAAGCCCTCACAACCACAAGCAGTTGAACCTCTGAACTTCTCTTCATCAAATAAGGCTTCAGAGCTCCATTCAAACTAAACACTGAGCTCAATGCATACGGTTATGTTAACACATGCTGTTACTGACTGGATTAAGGTGGGCCACCTTCTTAGAAAATTATCTGATCCTAGAAGCCCTCTAATCTATCTCCAAGTTGCTAGAAATGAACCATGTAAAGATCTTCTAGACTTAGGTTTTGGAGTCAACTTAATATCACAAGAGATGTACAAAGCCTAGAACCTACCTCCATTAAGGAAGAGCAATATTCTCCTAGAGTTGGTTGACCAGTTCATCACTGTTCCCTTGGGACTAGTGGAGGAAATCATTACCACTGTGTGTGGGTGGTCGTACCCAGCTGATTTCCTAGTGATACAAGTAAATAACGATAAAGGGGACTTCCCAATAATAATGGGAAGGGCATGGCTAAGTACTGTAGATGCATGCCTAGGAATCTGTGATCTTTTGCTGGAGATATCTAAGGAGAATACTTTTGGAGAGATAAAAAAGAATAAGGTTCCATGCATCACATATAGTGATATAGGGTGCCATTGCATGCAAAGATCAGGGGTTGAGCAAAGTTTAGCATTACTTGCATACAATCAGTGTGCACAAGACCTTACCCTACAAAAGTGCCTGTATGTAGCAGCCACATGACAAAGAGACACCCAGTAGCTTATAGTTAATCAAGAGAGCAACTCACTAATGTGCATGGAACTAACTGAGGGAATAACTTGCGCTCACGTCGAAAACATAGATGCACTGGAGCAAGATCATCACCAACTTCCAAACATTAACCTAGAAAACATCAATTGGGGGAAGTTGGAAATTCCTAAAAATTTAGAAAAAACCTTAATAAAAGACTCTTACTCAATGTGCAACAAGCCAAACCCTTCCATGAACTTAGAATGGCCAGTGCACATAATACCTCTGAGAAGGGACAACCCTGCTCATTATTTTAGATCTCCTCCTTCCAACTCAATCATGGGGGACATGGCCACCTCTACTGATCATTTGAGGCCCTTAGTTCCTTTTTCAGCTTTTTTTACACATTTTTGTTTTACAAATTTCTTTAACTTTTCTTGTTTTTATTTTGCAACATTATTTATACTTTTCCATTTGTTTGTGTGTTTGTTTGTTTTGTTAGGTTCGTCACCTAATAAGTGCTCCTAATGGTGGTATGAATTGTATTCTATTGATTGCTAATGTTTGGTTTTTACCTTAGAGTTATAATGTTGATACTAAGGTATGGTTCTTTTGATATAGCAGGCAATGAGTCCACGTCATCCATGCATTCATAAATTTCTATGATTTCTCTTGGCTTGGAATTGTACGGTCCCTTTCTTAATAATAAAACTATTAACGAATTGGTGACTAGGAATTTCTCAAACTAAGGAAGGACTCAAGGATTGAAAAGGGTGTGACTTCAAGGAGATTTGATGCATTTGTACTGGACATTCTCTTAGGTGCTTGGATGTTTTCTTCTTGAGTTTTCCTTACCATTCTGACATTGCTCCATTATCGGGAAGCTGAGCTAATAAAAATAGTAAGTCTTTGCATGGTGTGGTTCTCATGCAAAAAAAGAAAAAAAAAAGAAGAAAGTGAGAATTCAAAGCACACCCTTTAGAAAAAATAATTATCTGGGCTACAAGCACTGGTTATGGAACTAAACAAACATGTTTCCTCTAACTAATGCCCTTTCTTGCTTCCTACTTTTTCCCTTTTTGTTTCCTCAGAATGGTGGTGACTCTTTGGCGGAAGCATTCTTATTACTTCGAATGGATGGATTGGCCAAGTGTATTAATGCGAAGTTACTGGATGTGGATTGTTTAAGGCTAGATTTGGAATGGGATCTACTAAGTCACATTAACCATAAATACACAAAGGGTTGTACACCACCTTGTTCTTCAGATTCCATTCCATTCTCTTCTTTTCATCATTCTTTCTCCATTTTTCACATCATTACCAACTGTATTAGTAGTCTATATTTTGGTTGATACATTGTTTTTTTTTTTGGTAAATTCTTGTGGTTAAGACTTTAAATCTTACTTCCAAATGACATTTCCAGAGCCTATGGACTCTTCAAATGTGGGTTTGTTAGGGCATAATGGGCATGAGCCTGCTTTGGGGAGGATCCACTGGCATTTCTATTTGGTGCATTAGTTAACTTCTTTCCCTTAAACATTTCCACAATCAACATTTTTTTTATTCATTCCCACTTTTGACATCCCTGTTATCAGTGTTCCCATTGTTTGTTTCTCTTCATCTTCTTATTCCTTATCTTTTTCCATTTTATCGCTACTGGAGGATCGCTCTTGGTCATGGGGGTCTTGCTTGGTCCAATTTTTTCAATTTTCTCCTAACCCCTACACCTTGGGTAGTCACCAATGTTATATCTCCAGAATCTGTATTAGCAATATCACAACTTAGCCAATGGAACTTACACTAAGGCAAGGTATCAACTACATCGTGATTTATTTATCCTGACTAATATGAGACTGTGTTGTGTGTGTAGATGGAAATCATACAACAATGGACTGGATCTAGAGGAAACACTTAGGATGGACTAGTGCTGGAACAGTTATGCAAGGAACAAGATTGATGGCACTGTTACAGATGAACAATGGAAGGCGCAATCTTGGCGTTGGTAGAAACATACCTTCTTCTTTTCTTCTCTCTCTATTCTCTCTCAGCTGCCAAATAAGGCTAGATGTCAAATGTGTATAGTGTTCACTCTTGTAGTCATGAACACTAATATTACCATGTATTGTAATGATGATCTATTCATGTGTCACCCCATTCACCATTACTGCCATTCAAGCCAATAATCCCATACCTTTCCAATATTTTGTAAGGAACTTGAGGATGAGTTTTTATTTAGTCATGGGGGTATGATGAGATGCAATATCACATACATGATATCGCATTCGTGATATCACATCTACCATGTGATATTGCGTATGCAATATCACGTCCTCCCTCATCTTCTATAGATAAGAGGTAACGCCCTTTGTTCCCGATAGTTAGACTTAGAACCTTAGCCAAACTTTTGTAGTTTTACCATTTCAAAGTTAGAATAATTTCTGTGTGCCCGCAGTAGGAGTCATAGAGTGAATGGATCTTTATTTGAGCAAATTGTACCTGAGCACACATTTGTGTATGCCAATAAAGATGAACTTTATGATAAACCTTGCAGCATACAGATTAAACTAATTAGTAATTAATTATTGTTGAATGTTTAATGTTTTCCTAGTTAATTAATCTCTCTCTCAACCTTTGACTCCCTTAGTTAAGTACACTTAGTATGACCGCTTCAAGCATGCTTGTAGTGCTTGGTAACCTAGTAATGACTAGAGTCTGGTAATCCTAGTAGCGTTGCACTAGTTTTGGATGTGTACGGCAAGTGGGAATGGATATTGGTGTTAGGAACAATTAGAACTTAGTTAGTGAATAGTTAATGTAAGTTAGTCACTTAGTTCTCTTTACCTTCCCTTATTAGCATAAGACATTAAAAAGATAAAAGCTATAAAAAATCATATACCTCAAGCTTACTTAACCATACAACTGTGACAATACAAGTAAGTTTTGGAAGATAACAATTGATTAACCCTAAGTGTTCCATTAAGGTGCATAAGCACTTAGTCCTTGCAGTTCAACCAGATCGTGCGTGAAATGCTCGTATTTGTATGGTTGAGTGTAGGGGTACCTCACCACTCATCATAAGGTGATAAGAAAGAATGTTTAATGCCTAGGTTATGGCAGAACACTCTTGTTTCTTGGCTACTAAATTATGGTCCATTTTCTATAATGATGGTAATGGGTATGCCAAAATAGGATACAATGTTATCTAGGATGAATTTGTAAACTTCTTTTGATGTAGTCTTGCTTAGGGAAATAGCTTCAACCCACTTGGTAAAGTATTCAATTGTAGTAATTATGCACCTATGCACTGTGGAAGACTTAGGTGTTATTGCTTCAATGATATCCAAACCTCATCATTGAAACAACCATGTTATCTAGGTAAAATGAAACTTAGTTGGTGATACATGCATAAGGTTACTATATTGTTGGCATGTATCACACTGCTTAACCTTTTGTAGGCAATCATTTTTCATATGGGGACAATAGTAGCATAACCATCTAATCTTAGTGACCATGGCTGTAGGTCCTATATGTCATCCACACACATCCTTGTGAACCTCCTCTAGGACTATTCTAGCTTCAATTTTGCCTATGCATCTTAGGAGTATGCCATCATAGGATTGTTGACATAATATGTTATCACCTAGAATGATGTACTGCTTTGAGCATTTGTGTACGATGTCCTTTTGAGCAGTAGTAAGACCTTATGAGGATTCACCATGCATAAAGTAAAACTTGATGTCATCATACCACTTCTCGATAGGGGTAGTATGAATGATAGCCACAAAGGTATCCTCAGTGTTTTCCATGATGAGAATAGCATAGTCCATAGTTAAAGTGGGAAACTTACTAAACACATCTAACATTACACCGAGGGCTAATGTTACAATTGCACTGGCTATGAAATTTTTATTTTAGAGTATATGCCAGATATCAACATCTATAAACCATCATAGCAATTGCCTCCCTAGGTCACAGTATGGTTGTAAGTGTTTGACTTTACATGCATAGACCTCAATTACCTTGTTAACTACAAGTTTTGAATCATCTTTTATCATTAAGCGTTTAATTTCTAAGTCACAAGCTACCATCATTCATTTGATCGAATCCTCATACTCTACTATGTTGTTGGCACATGGGAGCTCAAAAAAAATAGGTGAAGGGTTGGATTTCACTAGATGAGAATGTTAAGATGGCAATGCCACTGGCCCCATGGGCAGTTGAAGCTTTGTCAAAGTGCATGATTGCTTCATAACCTTCAGGAACTTGGGTAATGGTTTTAACATGCTCATCAAGGAATTCGAGATCTATGGTTGCTTTGTCACCAACAAGTGAAACTGTGATTTGTATGGTAATAGATTGACCTTTTGTTAAGGATTGAGAAATGTAGTGAAGGTCAAACTTTGCAGTTATGGCTCTCCATTACAATATATGTTTACTTTAGTAAATGTTGATCATTATGGCTTTATGTTATCTTTGCAAATGATGTTGACTTGGCTTCTAAAGAGATAGTATCTCCACTTCTTTAGTGAGAAGACTAGTGCTAGATAGTACTTCTCTACTTTAGAATATCAAGTGTCATGGGCCACCAATGCATGACTAAGTTAATATACAAGAATGTTTGCTCCATCACCACATTTTTGATAGAGTAGGAAGGCAATGGATGTGTTAGAGATGACAAGGTAAATGTAAACTAGTTTAACCTCTTGTAGAGGATAAATCATTGGTAGTTGTGCCAACTCTTACTTAAGGTTTCTAAAGGCTTCTTGGCATTGAGCTCTCCACTCATAGTGAACTCCTTTCTTAAGCAAGTGTTGCATGGGTTGTAACTTATCCATAAGCCTAGTGATGAACCTACAAATAAACTGTAATCTACTTTGTAATCTTGGAATCTTTTTAAGGTTAGTAGGCACTTCTAGTTTGGATATGTCCTTAACCTTATTATGATCAACATGTATCCCTACTTTAGACATAAAAAAGATAAGCATATTATTAGTCTTAACACCAAAGATGAATTTCTTAGGGATAAGCCTAAGCTTGTACTTGAGGCATCATTTAAGTACAAGATCTAGGTCATTAGCATGGTTATTGGCAACTTTGGACTTAATGGCTATATCATTTATGTAATTGTTGACTAAAATTAGCATGTAATCACTAAAGATATAGGTCATGACTCATTAATAGGTTACTCTTGCATTTTTAAGGTCAAAAGGCATAATAATAGAGTAGAAGATACCCCAAGGGGTCATGAAGGTCATGCTAAGTTAATGCTCTAGGTTGATCCTAATCTGATTGTACCTTAAGAACCCATCCATAAAGGATAATAAGGCATGTTTGGTTGTTGTATCAATAAGTTGATTAATACTAGGCAAAGGAAAGTCATGATTGATAGCTGCTTTATTTAAGTCTTGAAATCAATACAAATATGGATATTCCCATTTTTCTTAGGGACTACCACTATGTTAGACACCCATGTTGTGTGGTCAATAGCTTTAATGAAACTAGCTTGGTTGAAACTAGCCAAGGCCAAATTGGTTGTAATTTTGCATACTTTTTGCTTAACTAGTTTAATGCTAGGATCTAGTATGATGTTGTGCTAGACTAAATGTGGGTCTAGGCCTAGCATATCTTCATACGACTAGGAAAAAGTCTTAATGTTGCTTTGTAAGACTTTGGTAATTTCTTGGGCTTGTTAAGTTTCTAGTGAGGAAGTTAGTTGATAGGCTTTTTTTTACCACTATGCATTGTGATAGGAACCTCAATCAAAAAGTCTTTGATTATGTCACCTACCTCTAAGTCAATGTTTTTGACTAGGTTTTTAGGCCATTTTAGAGGTTTCTCTATTAAGGCTATATGATCAACAAGATCCTCAAGCTCAAGATCTAGGCAATCAAGGTTGATAAACTACTTAACATCACCATAGGGTCCATGTAGGCACAAAGGTAGATTGATTTTCTTCCAGGTATTCATGTTGTAATCCTACACATCAACCAAAAGAATATTAAGGAGTATAAATAATGTTAAAATGCTATGGAATCATATGACATTCTAGTGCAAACAATGTTATTCAAGGTTGTAACACAAGCAAAAAGAGTATAATAAAGTGTCAAATAAAGGTTGAATAAAGGAAAATATGAATAATAAGGCTACAAATGATCAAAAAGTGTTATGGTTCTACTAGTTTTAGGCCTTGGCAGGCCATGATATCAGTTTAAGGCCATAGTGAGCCATGGTCACATGGTGTTAGACATTGGTTAGGGAAGGTCAAACCCCACTATTTCATAGTAATAAAAGGCCAAAAAAAGACAAATAAGGCCATAATAAAGTAAATAAAAAAACATAAGGTCATGTAAAGGCCATAAGAAAGTCAATTAAGGCAAATAATATAACATAAGGTCAAAAAACAAGTGAAACACCACAAAATAAGGCCAAATAAAGAAACACAAGCTACATATGATCAAATTTGATCAATATAGATCAAACAAGGTTATGTTTTACTAGTTTTAAGCCTTAGTAAGCCATAATGCCAGTTTAAGGCCATAGCAGTAGATAATGCCAGTTTAAGGCCATAGCAGGCCATAATGCTACCAATTATGTAATAGTGGGCCATGGCCACATGGTGTCAAACAATGGTTAGGGAAGGTCAAAATCCATTGTCTAATACCAATAAAAAGCTAAAAAAAGGCAAATAAGGCTAACATAAGACAAATAAATAATACTCAAGGCTATATAAAGGCCATAGAAGTCTAATAAGGTCAACCATGCAAAACAAGTCAAAACATTATGTAATAAGACTAAATTAAACACAACAGGCTGCATATGATGGAACTTGGCTAATATAGATGAAACATGGTTATATTTTGCTAGTTTTAGGCCTTATTAGACCATGTTTTAAGGGCACAAGGTTGTTGAGAAAGTTTGGGCATTAGTAAGGGCTATTTCTAGGCTGTTTGAACATGAAAATTAAGAGTTTTGAAGCTTCCATGATGGGCCCCCTTGTTTTCACACTGGCTAGAATGGAAAAAGAGACCCTCAATGTGAAGAATATAGAAAATAGGCTTTAGGGCATCTAGATATCCAAAATTAAGGTTCTAGGTCCTTTCTAAGGTAGTGTCGGACTAGATCTATCAAAATTGGGTACTTTGAAGGCTTGTAAAGGAAAATGGTAGGTTTTGAAGGCTTCCCCAACTATTTCCATGCTAGCCAGCATGGAAGAGAGGGGGATTAGTGTGGAAAACCAAAATATAGATAAAAACAAGATAAAAAAAAGTTCAAAATGATAGATAGAGCTTAGATCTAGAAGGTATGCATCTCCAACTTTGTTTTGAGGTAGTTTGAGTCAATTTTGGGTATTAAAACATGTTGAAATGGCTTTCCCCTCTTCTTCCACACTGAGCATAGTATCCCTAGTGTGGAAGAATGGGGGGGACACTTGTTGCATGAGTTCAAGGTAGTCTTGGAGCACATCGACTAGGTTTCTAGGCCCCTAGGGTTGTGGATCATGATTTTGCAAGGTTTTAGCTAATTTTGGACATATTTGAAGGCTATTTCTGGGTATCTAAGGTCTTTCCCCCTATTTCCATGCTAGGGAAGTTTCTCTAGCATGGAATATTTTTGGGAGTATATTTTAGAGGTTAAAATAAGATCAAATGAGCAAGATCTTAAGGCTATGAGGTCTTGGGCTTCTCCAGTGTATATTTTTGGTTTCTAGGAGTGTCTTCTTGCCAATAAAAGTGGAAAAGTAGCTTTCTCCCTTTATTTTCACACTTCCCAGTGTGAAAGGAACCTTTTCTAGTTTGGATGAAGCAAGAATCTTAGATCTAGGCCAATTTTTATTATAATTGATTGTGCATGTTAGCCCCTGAAGTTGTTAGGAACAAAAATTAGGGTTTCACGTCAAAATTTGGTAGTTTTTAGCATTCTTAAGCATTTTTTAGACTTTCCCCATTTTTCCATGCTAGGGCTAGAGAGCTTGGCATGAAATACTTGGGAGAATCATTTTTTGGCCATTTTGGTTTAGTTTTCTAAGGTTTGAAGGCTCTAGAGGATGTTGTTAGGGTTCTAGAGTGCATCCAAGGTCATTTGATGTTGTTTTGAAGTATTTATGGGTTACAAATAAGCCCCCATTAGTTTCCATGCTAGGTAGCATGGAGGAAGATCCCTAGCATGGAAGAATCATACATTTCAAATTTTGGCCATTTTGACTTCAATTGACTGTGCATGTATGCTTCTAGAGTTGCCAAGGTCGAGGACTAGGGTTTAGGGCCAAAATCAATTAGCTTGGAGGTTCTCTAGCTTCCCCCTCTTTTCCATGCAAGGGATAGTATGCTTAGCATGGAAGATTGGGGGGAGCAACTTTTTGATGATTTATGGTCACTTTTGCAAGGTTCGAGGGCTCAGGAAGATGTGAAACTAGTCCTAGGACTTATGTAAGGTTGTATTTTACTTGTTTGAGGTGTTTAAAGATCATTTTGAAGTCTCAAAAAATTTTCCCCTTTCTTCCACATTGGCTAGCATGGAAGAACTTAGGGACCTTGGTTCTTGCCATTTTCTATTGTTTCTGGTCATGCATGTAGGTCTTCAAGGTTGCTAGTGTTTATTGTTGGTACTTAATGTAAAAATTTGATCATTTCAAGGGGTTTTAAGTGGTTTTTTAGTATTACCCCCTTCTTCCATGTTGGGGATACTATGCTTAGCATGGAAAATTAAGGGGAAAGGATTTTTAACTTTTCATGGTCAATTTTGATAGGTTTGAGGGTCTTAGGGTGAATAGATAGAGTCCTAGAGCACACATGGGGCTTTCTGGAATTAGTTTAAGGTATTTGAGGCTTTTTGGAGTTCCCTCAAAGTTTTACCCTCTCTTGGCTCTCAACATGGAAGAACTAATGGACCTTTATTTTTTCCATTTTCTGTCATTTCTAGCTATGCATGCAGGCTTCTAAGGTAGCTAGTGTCGATTATTAATATCCAATGTCAAATTTTGGTTATTTCAATGGTTATTAGGAAATTTTTAATCTTTCCCCACTTTCCATGCTGGGGTTTCCATTCTTAGCATGGAAGAATAGGGAAAATGATTTTTTGATAACTTATAGTTAATTTTGGCTATGCATGAGTGTTTATAGTGTTTTTGGTGTTGGCTATCAATGCCTAAGGTAAAAATCTAGTTGTTTCAAAGGCATCTATAGGGTTTCCAGGCTTCCCCATCCATTCACACTAAGGGTAGGATGCTAAGCATGGAGAACCAAGAGAAGGTAGTTTTTGGTCATTTTAGGTGACTTTTGGAAGCTTGTTGGCTTCTAGAAGGGTTGGGTTATTTTTGGAAAGGTAAATTACATGCAAAATCCAATAATTTTGGCTTCCCCCCATTCATCCACACTGGTAATACTATGCTTAGCATGGAGGAGGTCTTCCCCAATGTGGAAGAACTAAGAAAGTCATATTTACACTAGATCGACACTCAATCAACCATGCATGTTAGCCTCATGGGTTGTTGGAGTTGAGAGCTACTGTATAGTGTCAAATTTTGGTTGTTTCAAGGTGTGTATGATGATTTTTGATGTTCTCCACTTTTTTCCATGCTCAATGTGGAAGATGGGAGAAAATTATTTTTTATCATTTGTGATCACTTCTGGAAGTTTGATGGCTTTTGAAATGATGGGGTTTCAAAAGTTAAACTACACATCAATTTTAATAGTTTTGGCTTCCCCCCTTCCATTTGCATTGGGATAGGAATGCTTATAATGGAAGAGGCCTCCCCCATCATGGAGAAACCATGAAAGTTAGATCTAGGTCATTTTGAACTTAATTAATCATGCATGTCAACCTTTGGGGTTATCAAAGTTGATGCTTAGTACTGGGTGACAAGATCTAGTAGTTTGGAGATTCCTAAGTTTATCATATAGTCTCCTCCTTTTATTCCATGTTGGACATGATTTTCCTAGCATGGATGAGAGGGGTTGCCAGTTTTATACCATATTTTCCCATTTTTGAGCTCTCTGGAAGCTCCTCAGTGTTCTAGCAAGGTTTAGGGGTCATCGAACTATGAGAAAAGGCCATTATGCAATGAATTTAGCTCATTTTTGGATTTCCCCACCCTATCCATGCTTGGGATACTATGATCACTATGGATGAAGCTTCTCCTAGCATGGAACTACCAAATCCAAAGTTTCAACTAGGTTTGTTGGGTGTGCTTGGAGGGGTTCTAGGTCATGTGGACCTACCTCGAAGATCAAACCTGAGCTAGATGGGTGTTGGGGAGTAGGAATAAGTGTGATTCCATTTTATTCCATGCTAGGTAGTGTTGGCCCCAGCATGGGAACTCAATTTGTTCAATTTGTTCATGTCTAACTTCCTAGAATTAGAACCTAGGTAGCTTAGAAAAAAGGTAGGTTTTCACTGCTAAAAAAGGCAAGAGGGTTATGTTTTAGTGGTTTTGGGCTATCTAAGGCATGTATCCACATTGGGAATAGCATCCCTAGCATGGATGCATGGGGATTAAGATTTCAATATGGTTCTAAGTGTCAAAATTAGAAAAAAGAAAACTCTATGTTGATGTAACTTTTTGGTTAAGAGGGAAGGTGCAAAGTAGGGCCAACAATTTAAAAATTTAAAATTTCAATTTGAGCTTAACTCCCACCAATCTCAACATGAAATTAAATTTTCCCTCCTTGCACTTCAGTGCACTTGGAGTTATGGTGCACCAAATTAGCAACTAGGGATTAGAGGGGAGCATTTTAGGTTTTGTTTGACTTTTTATTCTGAAATTTTGTGATTTTTGATCATTCAACAACAACAACGCATTGGAGGAGAGCTTTGGTAAAGATTCTTGTGGTAGAAAAAACTTATCCTTAGCATGGGAGCCTCCCATCTTCCTTACAGCCAATGTTGATCTCCCATTCTTTCCAGATTCCAATAACTCTCAATGTTAGGCCTACCATGGTGCTAAAGCAATGTGAAGGAAAGAGCTTGAGTCTAAAGATTTAGAGGGTAGATGAGAATGTTGGAGAGCTACAAGGATTAACTAGGCTTGTTAGTATCCAAGCTTCATCTGTTGTTGCTCCAAGGTAGGTAGTTCTATCTATTTTTGCTTTTTTAAAAGCTATTTTCTATGGTTTTCTTGTATTTTTTCTTACCACATGTGAGGCTATTTTTCTTAGATCTACATTGATAGAAGGGGTAGAATGAAATTTTCACAAAATCCCACTTGTTCTTTTTTTGTTTTGACATAGATCCATGGTCATTTCATTATTTTTGCATTAATAGATTTGATTTTTAAAACTAAGCTTGTTGTTTTTCATGCTTTTTCCCAAAATTTGGAGATTAGATCTAGGCCTTAGAGTTTGTTAAAATTAAATTTGAAAAAAATCATGCCCCATTATTTTGGTATGCTTTCTAATGGGTTTCAATTGTTTTAGCTATTTTGGCTAGTTCAATGACTATGTCTAATCTAGATTTTAAGATTTTTAAGTTTTTGGCATGAAAAAGCAAGTAATGTTGTGTATTTTTTCATAAGAAAAATGCTGCATATTTTTATAATTTAATTCTATGGGTTCATAGCCCTCTATTTAAAATTTCCAATGGCTATGGTTTTGTTTAATTTAGCCTTGAAACAATGAAGTTATGACTATTTTTCTAAGGTGATGTAGCCAAGTTCTTATGCCGTTTTAAAAATTTCATGTAAAATCATGAATTTTTTTGAGCAAAAAACAAGGATTTTGGCTGTTTTTTTATTATGGCTAGGTGTTCGTGGCTTTATCTTTCCAATGGATGTGGAATCACTCCAATTGGACTTGAAAAAAATATTTTATGAATTTTTTATTGGACCTATGTCAAAAAAAGGTTTGTGTCATTTTTAGATTTTCATCTAAATTGGTGAATTTTTCCTCCATAAATGACAAAGGTTTTGAATTTTTGCTAAGTGTGGATTTGTAGGGCTTGATTCAAGCTTTTAAAAAATGGTAGAATCACTTTGTTGGTAAAGTTTTTACTAACCTCGTGTGAAAAATGGTTAATGGTAACAACTATGATTTTTGGTAATTTTGTCTATATTCCATGTAAAAATGGCTATGTACTTCTATTTGCAATGGTTATGGTTGCAAAGCTTATGATTTCAGGATTTTTTCCATGGTGGAATCACTGAAATCGAAGCTTGTATGAATTTTTTATAAATTTTTGGTTATGGCTATGTAAACAAGGCAAAATTATAGTTGTAGCACATTACCCCTTTTGGGATGAAAGTGATTGATATGTGTAGCTTTTCTTATCTATGTAAAACTTTTGTTTTAAGTTTTATTTTTTCAAGAAAAGCAAAAATCTTTACTATTTTTAGAAGGCTTATGGCTATAAAATTTTGGCTATAATATTTTGGTTATGAAGTAAAATGCTATAAAAGATGGTAATAATGCTTTTATGGAATTTCTTAAGCTAACTTAGATAAACACCTTAGAGCTTTTTATAGAGGCTAATTTCCTTTTTGATAGATGTTTTTTCTAAATTTGCTAAGTAACTCCAATTGGTCATAACTTAAGGCTATCTAAGGCTATAATAATGTGTTCGTTTGTAATTCCTTAAACCAATTTAGATAAACACCTTAGAGCTTTTACAGAGGCTAATTTCACCTTTGAGTAGATTTTTTTTTTCTAAATTTGTTAAGTAATTCCAATCGCTCATAATGGTTTTGTTTTGCTTTATGCAATGTTTTCTTGAGGCCCATACTCATCATTGTGGAGTTGGTGGGCATTTTATGCTATATTAGCCATTCCAAAGCCAATACACCATCTCATGACATGCCTTTTGGGAATCTCTCACTATGGTTTTGGCCTTCAGCAAGGGAACTCCTTGCCTAGATCCTACAAAATTTTAGTGTGACGCTGTGGTCATACTTGTTTGTGGATGTGGTTGGGGCCATAGTGGAATTATTGCTGCCTTGATCCTCTATTTTGATTGCCAAGGTCATTATCGACAATCTACCTCCTAAAACAAGTGGGGCTACTATAGATGCTATTAGCCCATGTTACCTTTCACATATCTAGATGATTCTAGAGTATAGTTAACATAATGTTGATAATACTTTGATGGTGGCACACAGGGCTCACATGTTATTCCAGAATCCACCCAATATTGTGTATCATCTACATGGGTAAGCATGGTTATTGTAATATTTTTTATTTTCTTATCTTTAATGGATAAACTACCTTTGCTAACTTCTTTGGTTTTACAAACTTCTTATAGGTATAAGGTTAACAACCAAGGCTTGATTACTAACCATCAAACTTTGGCCATGGCTCAAACCCACTTAGATGAATTCACCAAAGATCCCCAAATCAGAACTGTTGTATATGAACACTTGAGGGGAAACTTTGGTGAATATGCTACAAGGTTCAACCATGCTTACAAGAAGTCAAAGGATGATGGGATAATGCACAACTGGTGGGTAGACTTTGATGATTCTATAGATCATACCCTTGTAGCAAGACCCTCCACTCAAGCCACACTAAAGAAGAAGAAAGGTGAACATAAAGGTTATAGCTTCTAGTGTTTTATCACTTTAATTGATTATTAAGTATGCCTGTGTTGATGAAAATTATTTGGTTGTTTCTTTGTAGGACCTTCCACCTCTATTGATGTCATCATACCACTTTTAGAATGTAATGAGAATACCCTCATCTTGAAGTTTGGTGAGGTGATACTAGCACAGGAGTAGCTAAAGGCATAGATGCCTAAATACATCTAAGAAAACATTGAGCATGTAGGTTTGCTTGATGTATTTATGGCACCTATCCCTTCTATCCCTACTACAGAGATGTTACACATTATTACCTTCTTTAATGAGGTGGCCAATATTTTTAGCATCACCATTTGAGGTGTGAAGGTTAACATAGATATTGGTGAAGGCCTCTTTTTTAGCTTGTTTGGTGTCCCTACTATTAGGGAAAAGGTTCCCACTAAAATAATGAAGGAAGCAGGCCATTGTGAGGAAGTTTTGGAGTGGCTTATTGCTAGTGTAGGCCACTTTGGAATTTCCTGAGATAGCTTCTCAAACCTTGATGCAAAGGTCTCATATCCTTTGCTCAAGTCTTGTGCATTTCCTAAGCTATTATCAGAAAAGAAGGTCATCAACATAGCGTAGGGGTTGACCTTTAAGATGGTCTTGATGGATGGAACTAGGTTCAACTGGGCAGCTACTTTGGCTATTGGGCTTAATGATGAGGTCCTTAGGCTCTATGTGGATACCTTGATAATAATCCACATGCATTTTTCATTTTTTGCGAGTTACTTGAAGAGGTTTGCGGAGTTTCTGGTGGTGTACAGGAATGGATGATGGGTTCTCCAAGACCCAAGCCAAAACTCTAGGCCTTGAATAAAGCACATTTATCCAATGGTATAGGCCCAAAACCCACTAGAGGGTATGGATGATTCATTGTCCAACACCACTAAGAATCTTGATATTAGGTAGTGTGAGTCCCCTAATAGCACAGAGGATGATCAATCTCTCATGTTTCTCACTAGTGTCTTAGAGGCCATATAGTTATGCAAGGATGCCAAAGGGGTAGCTAGTGAGAAACTCAAGAGGCTATAGAGGAAGCACCATTGGCATCAGACTAGCTTGTTCAGAAGAAGCTTAAGCCCTCATAGTAAATGGTGATAGTTATTCTTTTGTTTTGGCTACTTGATTTCATATTAGATTTGTGGATACATTATGGTCTTATGTGTTGTGCATTATGGTTGCAAACAAGCATCAATTCTTGGTAGCCTAAGCTATCTTAGAGGTAGAACAAAGGTGTGCTAAAGAGGCATTCCTAAAGTAGCCTGTGGTTGAAGGATGCATCAATGAGGATATAGATGATCTAGATGCCTTTTTTGGTGAGGCGGTATTAGGCACATCTCCCATCGTCATCCTAGAGAAGGATGAGGAGAAGCCAAGTACACCCACACCTTAATTTTTAATTATATTTTATTATTTTAAGTTTGGTTTTCATGCTAACCATTCAATGATTGTTATGCTTATAGTAGTTCTTGAGCCACCAGTATAGGCCCCTATCCCTAACTTTCATGCAAAACCATGAATAAAGGTCTTAGACAAGGTGGATTTCTTACGTGGGATGGCTAAGAAAATCATCGACCAATTACATCAGGTTGCACCTAAGATAGGTAAGGATTATGTTTATGCTTTGGTCATTTTGGCTATATTATAGGCTATGTTTGTTATCATGATTTTATTGCATTTATGATTATATTTTCTAGTCATGTAGTGCCTTCTATTGAGTGGGACCCTAGTCAAGGCATAGAGATTGACTCCTTGCCTAAGCTTCCCTTTGATGTATCTAGTGTACCCTTGAAGCTACATGAGATTGCTATTAATTTAGCAATGTCGTGTGCAAAAGCTTCATGAGAATTAGAAAGGTCCAATGAATCCCAATGGGAGGAAGTTGTGGCCTTAAGGGAGAAGGCTTAATGGTAGGAGGAGAAAATTAGAGATCTTCATGATCCTAAGGCCTTTGTGAAAGCCCAAGTGGCTAACTTAGGGGAGTTGTGAATTAAGGAGGTCACCTGGGCCTACTACTAGCATGCCATTCATGATAAGGTGGCATGATCATGGGAGATGGCTGAGCAATGGATGTAGATGGATCTTATCTCCTAGAAGGTTGAGGATTAGAAAGATCATTGCACTTGGATCCTAGAGTGGGGCAAGAAAAAGGAGGCCCACAAGCGATAGTATAAGGTGGACCATGGGACCTACCTTAAAGCAGCTCAAGGAGGAGTTGGTTGAATGGAACAAGAGAAAGATATTCATCTAGGGGATCTAGGTAGAGAGTGCCTATTAGCTCTTTGAGAGTACTCTCATAGTGGAGGATTTCCTCACTCCTCAGATCACATCTATTGTAGGTGAGACTTCTAAGGCTACTACTTGGGAGCCTTCTACTTGGATCATGGTAGATATTATTGGTATCCTCTCTAGCATTGATCTTGGCAATGTTGAATAGGTCAACATGATAGAGGACCAAATCCTCCATCTTTTGGAGGAAGGCCTTCTACATCTACCCTTTGAAGTCATGAAACTTTTAGTTTTCATAGGTTTGATGCATTTTTTATTTTAGTTTTGCTTTAAGTTATGGTTTTGGCTATTGGTTACTAGCTGGCTATGGTTGTTATATTAAAAGCATTAGAAGACACTGGAAACCCTAGTGGTGAGGGTGGGAATGCCCCACCACTTCCTCCTCCAGATGTCCCTTAGTAGCCTCCATCAACCTAGTCTTGTCATGTTGACTATTATTTTTTTGTTTTATGTTCATGGATATTGTTAGCTAAGACTATATTATGGATAGTTATTAGTTTTTGACATTTTTGCCACACAATGTGGCTATGGATATGTATGTTATGGACACTCTAAATTTAAATTTTTGTTTTAGTTTCATTTTGGCTATATATCTTGTTGTAGTAAATATTGTAGATGGATATATTGTGAATGTCATGAATGGCTATATTAACAATTATAGTTATCAAATCAAATTAAATGGCTAATAAATGTAATAAAAGGCTAAATAGAAAATAGAATAAAAGAGATGTTTACTAGTATTAGGCCATAGAGGGCATGAGTTGTATCGTTGCTAGTTTAGAGTCTTAGCAGATTGAAATTTTTCTAGTTTAAGACCATAGTGCGCCATGTTGAAAAAGAAATATACATTTATAAGGCCTTTGGATGTTTAAAACATAAGCAAAAATGCACATGAAAGTAGAAAAATAGGTTATATGCATAGGCTATGTGCATAAAGAATAAAGAAAAAATGTGTAAAAGGATATAACAAATTGTAAAAGAAAGGTTAGGCTATATGGCTATTGGTGCATCTAGTTATAGGGGCCTGACGTAGAAGGGTCAAGGTGCACTTCACTTGTGCAAAATCTTCATAATCTTTGAAAGATTAAAATAGTAAGGTCTATTCCCTACAAATTTATATTTACCATTACCTTCATTGATGATATTAAAAGGGAGTTCATCCCATAACTCATCTTGTTGATTATTGTGGTTGTTCTTGAGTTGTTTGGCTTCATGGTTGGGAGTTTCTTCCTAAAGTTCCACTTCAAAGACCTACTCTATGTTTACAGTATTGACAGATAACAGAATTACATTATCACTATGAATGATGATATTACCTCCCTTGTAAGAAAGGTGAATTTTTTAGTGGATGGATGAGGACATAGCTTGTAATTGAGCTAACCAAGGTCTTTCTAGGATAAGGTTGAACCTTGGTTTTTCCTCCACCACTAAGAAATTTGTGGTTGTGGGGAAATGCTCCTCAACCACAAAGTCGAAGGAGATAGACTCCTTGATGGAAACTCTTAATCCATTGAAGGATTTAATAGCTATTGTTGTTGTAGGCTATATTTGCTCAGTTAGGCCTAATTTTTCAACAATGATGCATGGGATGACATTGGTTGTAGCTCCATCATCAAGATGCACCCAATGTACTTCAAACTGTCTAGCCCGAATGGTTATGAACAAAGGAGCTATAGTTACATCCCCAATTTGGGGATTGGATTTGATTTTGCTATTGCAAAATATCAAGGGTGTTGACTTCTCCTCCTTTGATGAGGAAGGAACCATCACTACATGGATGGATTTCTTGTTAGTGGGGATGATCTCACTGATGGGGATGGAAGTCAACATTTTGACTAATGTCTCACTATGTGTGGCGGAAGTCATGATCAGGTCATACAAGCTCAACATTATGTTTTTTTGCTTAAGGGACTGTCTAACTTGATTGATTGAATTGAGGAAGTTTTTGTTATTGGTTGTGGGCTTATCATCCCAATTATGCTTTACTTCCTCCATTAGTACCAAGATATAAACTTTGGTCTTAGGTGGTGGGTACTGAGGATTTTCTTATTTTTTTTGGTTATAGGTTTCTTAGTCCTCTTGTGGCTTGTTTTTTTGAAGAGGTTGGGATAGAGGAGGTCATAGGTATAATTGAGAGGGGAGTGGGCTTTGGTGGATCCACCTCCTTCATTATCTTTGTCTACTTGTCATCCTTGTTTCTAGACTTTTGCTTATGCTTATTCTTTGAGTTCTTCTTATTATTAGTTGTTGGTTGTGAAGAAGTAGCAGTAGCATTGGCCATCATAGGAGGTTGTTGTGCTATTGGTTAGTCTACAGTTTCTTAGTTTGTGTTAAGTTGGAACACTTTGATTATAAAAGATTCCCTTAGAGGCACCCGTAATGGTACTCTTATGAAAAAGGGGGATCTTAGGTTGTGGGAAGTTGAAGAATCCCTTTCATTATAGGGGGTACTCAAATCACAAATGGTTCTTTTGAGAATCTTCTATCAGCATCAACATTTAATGTTAAAATGACATAAGGACTATCATTAGCAATCAATGGGTCTTTATAGACCTGCATTAACTGGTTTTTTGGCCTAACTAGATTGGAGACATCTAAGATTAGCTCTTCCCTATCTATCATCCTCTATAGGTCATCCTTCATCACATGGCATAAGTCTTTGTGATGACCAAGTAGTTGGTGATAAGGGTAGAAGTTGTCTAGTTTGAAGTACTTAGGTAGTGGTGGGTTATCTTTTGTTGCTCATGCTTCTTCCAATCATCTTTGATCATTTTTTTGTATTGTATGTGCCCACTCTTCAAAATTTGATGTAGCAACTTGGATTGTTTCAAAGGTAGGATGGTGTAATTACTACAATTTTTCCATTCAAAATTTGGTCTAGCTACTGTTAATGTAGTGGCCTTATAGGTTGATGGTTGGTTATTTCAGTTATTAGTGGAGGCCTTGGGTGGGTTGGTCCTTGGCCCTTGGATATTGATCTTTGCTTCTTTAGTTATAGTTGCCACAGTTGTGTTGTTTTGTTTGTTCTTTTCCTTGTCTCTCCGAGAGTGTTGATTTTTGTATGCTACATAGGCTAGATCATGATTGGCCTTAGTGGCATTCTCTGTATTTTTGGTTTGGGAAAATGCTTGGCTAAGGGACTATAGGTCAAGTTAGTAGAGTTTTGACTTGATGAAATCATTAACCATCCCCTTGAATATGGCCAAGAGGTGGGCCTCATCTATGGACTTTGATATTTTATTTAGTAGTTTATTCCAACATTGGATGAACTTTTGTATAGGCTTAAGGGGTACTTTCTTAACCTTCATGAGTTGGTTAAGAATGGTATTAAGCTTTACGTTATACTTAAAGTGGTTAACAAATTGGCCTATCAAGTCATCTAGAAAGGATATAGATCCTCTAAGTAATGCATGATACCAATAAAACACCTTTCTTGTCAAAGACATAGGGAAAATCCTCATGATGGTATTAGGCCATGGTTGCAAGAGCAAGCACTTGGATCAAAGGGTAATATGATGAGCATTGGGATTACCTTCCCCATTATATTTGCTAAATTTGGGAATATGGAAACCAAGAGGAAGTGTCAAGGGTGGGACTCCAAGACTAATGGAATCACCTTGGTGGAAGTCCATAATCTTGACACTTTGGAAAGTAGAGGCTTTGAGGCTCTTTAACTCATATGCTAGGTCCTAGATCATTTAGAAGGCCTAATCTAGGCTTTGTGGTGGCCTGCTTGGTTATGGAGCTTGTACATATGGTTTATGCATTCATTGAGAGGCTTGTGACCTCGCTATTAGTTATAGGATGGAAGAAAGAGGTTGTTTCATGGTTGTAGTTTGTGGGCCAAACAAGGAAAGGGGTGTTTATGTCAGTACTTAAGGCACAAATGGGACAAAGGGGGTGTGTGACCCTTGAGTTACTTGGGGTTCCTTGGTGGGTCCCTCATGAGAAATTATTGGACTTGTGGTGGTGAGAACCACTATTGATGGTTGCATAGATCTGGGCTGTGTAGAAAATGGCATTGATATGTTATAGTTTTTTGTTTGTGGCATTGGTTGAGTTTGATGTGTGGCTATGATTGGTTTGGGACCAACCATAGTAGGGTATGAGAGAATGGAAGATGGTGTTCTTATGCCCATGAAGAACACAAAGGTGTTAGAGGAAGGTGTTATGACTTTGGGGGGTGTTTGATGGAATAGCCCTTCCAGGATGTTTCTAGGCTTAGATTCTATCCTAAACTCATCCTCATTCTCTTGTTTTTCTTCTAAGATATTCTTGTTATCTTTATCTTCCATGAAAATCAATTGGGCTAGGATGTTAGCATAGATGTCATTGAGAGAAATTTTTTTTACTATAAATAGTAACAAGTGCACACCTTCAACGTTGGTGATAGATCTTCAATGTTGAGCTCTCCACCATGATTGTTGAAGTGTCTAGTCAATGTTGGAATGCATGGAGTGATGAAATTTTTCTTTTGTTGCTTCCATGTTTGGGAAGTTTCTAAGCTAGGTTGGGGGGGGTGGCGAGAGAGAGAGAGAGAGAGAGAGAGAGAGAGAGAGAGAGAGGAAAC
>MNCI01016124.1:0-22636 GCA_015680685.1 Gnetum montanum | reverse complement strand
CTTCCCAAACCCAAATATAGAAACTAGGTACTTTTTTCACTTGGGGAATGAGGCTTTGATAACTTATGAAGCATTCTTCAGCTCCAAAAGTATGGAATATGTGAGATTTCCCTTCATGGATTACAATCCTCATATTTATAATGAAGTTTTGCCTCTAGTTTCATGGGGTGAAAGCTACATGATGAGAATTAGCTATAACATGCAAATTTTGTGGTGTTTCAAAGTCCAGTCCACATTCTAGTGACATCACATTGTTTCATCTCTTGGGATTACAACTACAAGACTATCATGGTGCAAGGAGTATCATCACTTGGCGTATTGTCCAAGGGAGGAGTTTATTTGAGCACTTTACTTATATTTTTAGATTCTTGAGAAGCCACTTACCTTTAGGCATGGATACATGTCTTTATAGTGGGACCCCTAGAAATTTTTTCTATGCTCTTTTATATTTATTTGTGTCAACCTTACCAAAGGAAAACCTTTAGGCATGGATAACATGTTTTCCTAGTGACATGGTAAGGTAGCACTTATTTTACTCTTCTATTTTTCATTAGATCTATAAGTATATGATACAACCTAAGCAACATGGTAGAACTCACAATAGTAATCCAAGAGAGTTCACAAATCCCCTTAATGTCACACCCTTTACATTCCTTTTGTAGATCATTAAACTTAAAAGGGAGTGAGGGATGAATAGGTTCCCCAAATTAAACCTTTTTAAAATAGAAGCACACACATTGAATTTAACGTGGTTTCCCAACTTGGGTAGTTCACACTTGGAGGGTAGATCACTAGTACACCTCTAGAATTTTTTCCTCTCAAATGTGGTTGAAGGGTCCATGCCCTATATATTCTTTAAGCCCTACTCTAAAGTGTTGTGCCATAACACTAGCCACTCAATCCCGCAAGGTCCTGTTTGTCTTGGAATGTGGTTTCTAGGCTTCCACAACCTTTACAATCTTGAGCTTCGCACTAGAGTATTTTACTACAACACCAACAATTCAATCCTGTAGGATCCTCACAAGATCAAATAAGATACCTTCCCACAAGAAGCATATCAACTTCACAAGGTAGTAAGAGAACAACAATTACACAAGAAATGCAACTCAGTTTATTGATCCTTATATGTTGAGGTAAAACACACTTTACAATGAACAAATAATAGAAGAATGAGGAGAAACAAAGATTATAGTTATTCAAAAATGATTATACATTGATTGTACATAATCTTGCACATTTCCCAATGCATATGATGTCTTATTATAGCTACCATGTTTTCAAATCCACCTTGAAACTTGTGTAATGATCACCAACAGTCATGGAAGACTTGTTCTTTGTGCTTGAGACATCTCTCTAAAATTGCCTTTGGTTTTGGGAAGACATCTTCATCTAGGAAATATTTCTTTCTAAAATATTTATTATGGAAGATGTTGAAACACCCCAAAAATTCAAATTCATTCTTTCTTCACCAGGCCTTGCAATTCACGCAATGCTATGGTAGTTCTTCGAGAGGAGAATGCTCTGAATTCAGGTTGGCCAGTTCGGAAAATTTTCTACTTTGGGTATGAACAGGCTCTATAGATCATCCTGCCTGTCCACCTAAGTAGTCTACCCAGCTAATAGCCTACTCAGAAAAGATGTGCAGATTTGGCAGCAGTGCTCAGGATGTGCAAAAAAGTTCAACAAGTTTTCTAAGTCACAAAATCTGCTACGCTACGCTAAGCCCCGCTATGTAGCATAGAAAGCTTCAGAAAATGATTGCAAAATGAAGTTCCATGTTATGCTACACTACGTAGCATAGCGTAGCATGGTAAAAGCTATACAACCAATTCCATCGCCCAACTTCAAGTCCTTCAGCAATGTCCCTTTCCGTCAGGAAGCAGTGGACCATGTCTGCTGCTTCGCTATGCTGAGCTACATGGTGCAGCGAGGCATAGCAATTATGTGGAAGAGACAGAAGGCAACTTAAAGGGAAAGATTAGCAAGTTTGCAAGTTTCACAATGTAGGAAACAAAGTTTGCAGAATTGGCAAGGTTTTCGTGACTAAGGCTAGTCGCTACACTACATAGCGTAGCATAGCGTAGCAAGTATGCAGCACACATGTAGCGAAACGCTGGACAACATGCTATACTACGTCGAACATGCTATGCTATGAAGCACAGCAAAGCATGCAGGTGGTTGTGCGACATCTGCATGCTCTCGGGATCTCTACACTCCGCCATGTTGTGCAACCGATTGTATTCATCTTGACAGGGCAAACTTGTAGCCTTGGAGCAGTGCATTTTTCTAATTGCATTTTACTTTGTTTCCTACTTACAACTGTATTTTACTTTGTTTACTGCTTATTACTGCATTTTACATTATTTTCTACCTTATTTACATTTAAGCATTACTTTACGCTTTCATTTCCATTTTCAAACTATATGTTGCAAAAGGCTATATAGATGCCGACTAAGTTCTTGTCTGATCGACCAGACTATTCAGGGTGCCTCGTATCTACCAACACCCAGCATGGCCTTCCCATGGATATGGGGTTGAAACTATCATGTTTGCCGACCCTTCAATTTTTTCTAGCCATTGATGTTTTCGGTCGCTATAGTTTTCTAGTGCTAGAAGGAGGGCCTTTTTGTGTATTTTCTGCGTGTCATGGTAGTTCTGTGAGCCTTTTTCACCTTGATATGCATAAGCGTAAACATGACACCCTTTTGCAGTTGTTTGTGCTTTGTGCAATGTAGATCAGTCGCCTCGATGGTTCCTTGGGAGCCCTATAGAACACAAGACTTCCAATTGCTAGTTAACTAGCCTATCTTATAGTAGTCTTGCATGTGTTCTGTGCCTCATTACGCATTAGCGTATCGTGTGGTATAGATCGGTCACTTCAATAGTTCCTTCGAAGCCCTACGAGACATAAAGCCTTTTTGTTCACTAGTTAACTTGCCCACCCTACGGTAGTCTTGCATGCGCTCTGTACCTCATCACCCATTAGCGTAGATGCGACACCCTCTTGCGGTTGTTTATGCTTTGTGTGGTACAGATCGGTTGCCTCGATGGTTCCTCGGGAGCCTGGCAAGACATAAAGCCTTTTCAATTTTTGTTTGATTGCATTCCAATTCATTCTTCCTGTTGCAAAACTACTTAGCTTACAATGGCTTTTTCAACTACTACTGCTAATGCCTTCAACATCAAAGTTCCCTTCAACGTTGAGGTTCCCATCACGATTCAAGGCACTACTGGTGTTGAACGACCGCTGAACCCGATGCTAGAAACATGTTGATCCCTTAGAATCCAAAACCAGGGACCTGAGGGATTAGCCCAAGAACATGAGTGTTAAAGTTTCCTCTATGCAAAGGTGCAGGCCAATCTACCCTTGGACGTACACGAACTCGAGGACAAACGTAGCTTCAAGTTCACTTACTGCAACAGGAAGGAATTCGTTCCTACTCCTGACATTTATTTACCTTTAACACAAGCATATCAATGGCTGCTAGACTAGCTAATCCAAATGGCAAGGCTTAGGGAGCAACAAGATACAACATCCAACCAAGATGAATTTTTCCAAGATGGACAGGAGGAACTCAATTCCCAAGCAGATGAGGAAGGTCCAACCGACCCTACTCCTATCCCTCCTACCTAGTCGTTCTAGGCCAAGCCATTTTCTATTACTACTCCCTTTGTGATTACACCTATGCTTCTGCAACCCATGATTACAACTGCTATGGGTAGCCATGCCAATCCCGCAGCGTTTCAACGCCCGCTCTCGCTTGTTTCACCTATTTTGTTTGCAGCTACCATTCCTCTGCAAACTACTCAGCAGTCTATTCTTGTAACACATCATGCACCAATCACGGCTACCCTACCACATTTTCATACTGTGCCTACTTCACAATTGTATTCGACTTCTATTTCTATTCCTACATTCACATCTATTCCATCCACTGTGGCGGGCCTCGGCCTATCCACATGGTGGGCCCCATTTGCTTCTTTGCCTACCCTGCAACCATCGTAGATGTCTCACTATGTTCGCTCTCAAATCCACCAAGCCTCGTAGTCAGTACAACCCAACATGGGGCTATGGTCTATGCTACCAACGACACAAGTAGTCTATCTGGCAGCCCAACCTACGATCGCTGCCCTAACAACACCACCTACCAGGTGGTGGACAACACAAGTAGCACCACTTGCAGGGGTCATCCCAACAATACCACTGATGGGTCATGCTACCACCCCCACCATACCATAGGCAGGAGCTACCTCCGTAGCTCCCTAACCACCTACAACATCACCAGGTCTGGACCAAGCATTCCAACTTATCCAGACCCTCACTGAGGAAATAAAATGCCTCAAAGCTACTGGGTCTGACATGGTACAAGTCATGGACATTTACCAGGATGACCTTATCAACCTTGCAATTCCCGCCTTAACATTACCCCCAGGGATGTCACTCCCACACTTCACGAAGTACGATGGGGAGGGATATCCCAACACACGTCTTGTCACCTTCAGGTCCATGTCTTTGCTACTGTAGCAATGTCCACACATGATTATTCATGTCTTCACCATGTCCTTAGCTGGGAAGGCCTTGGATTGGTACCACATGCTACCACGCTCATCCGTTTCAACTCTGGAAGAGCTGCTGATCCAGTTCGTGACACGCTTCAAGTACAACTTGAAGCCAGAAACCACGTTGGATCAGTTGATGAGTGTGAAGCAAGACCTCCTAGAACCATTCCAAAAGTTCATCCAACGTTGGAGCACAACCCTTAACGAGATCTACGAGGCTATCGTGGAGGCCCACTTGCTGGCTATCTTTAAGGGTGCAGTGAATGATTTCATTAAGTCCAAGCTTTTACTTAGACTAAGAGCATATAAGACATGGCTAAGGCAAGAAAAGACCTGGCTTACATTGCTTACAAAAGCACCTTCACAAAGAAGGAAAAGAGCAAGGCCCCAACAACCACGGTGGCCACTGTGGAAACCAAGGCCAAGCCCAAACCTAGCAACAATGGTAGCAAGAACAATAAGAAACTGACCATACCTACAACTAACCTTACATCCAAATAGGGCAACATGCTGCAACCTACTATACCTACGCTTGAGACATCTGCACAACCCAAATCCAACTTTGAGCACAAAGACTGCTCAAAGTCCAGTCGACTGCCTCTCAAGCCTTCAGATCTTCTAAAGTAGCTACTGGAAGCAGGATACATCGAACACAAGTAGATTTTAGAAGAAGCAACCGTGAGACATAAACGCTACTGCGAGCTTCTTAAAAATCCCTCTTTGGCCCTGCCCAATGAGCCTCCAGTTCCTAGGGGTTTCAGGCTAGATAGATTTTGTGACCCCCACCAACAGTGTGGTCACAACACGGATTACTGTCTGGAATTGCAGGATGACATATAGAGATTAATCGACCAAGGAAAGCTGGTGCTAGACAAAAGTAACCCAGTGCACCCTGAAAACCAATCTATGTATGTCTACATAGATCCCCTCAACACCAACAATGCTGGTTACATAATCAATGCCATCGGCATTGACAGTAATCCTAGGCCACCCTAGTTGCCATTCGTGGTCTGTGTGTCTCAGCGTAGTGCACCTGCACCACTAGCAACTAGTCGAAGCTCACAACAGCCGTTCATCCTGAAGGTCCCTCCATAGGCATCCACCTTTGCACCACCTATTAGCATAGCCATGCAGCCACACCTGTTAACACCTCTAGCTCCATTCATCATCAGGGTGTCGATGTCCTTGATGGCCCCTATCTCACATAAAAAAGCTTAATAGCCTTCTTGCCCCGTAAGGCGAGAAGTCCACTTTGTGGGTGAGACATCAAAGGGAAGTACCATTTAAGGTACCCCCAAGCCTACATCTTCACTCCTTGCATCTGTGCCTTTACCACCAAAGATGAAGGTCGATATGACCACGCAGCCTGCATCACTCTGCCAACAAGGGTTTGAACCTAGATCCAAAGTGGCCCCTTGTCGGGAAATTCATCTTCCAAGATGAGTAGAAGAGGAGGAGAGTGTTAAACAAGGGCTAGCCAATACCTCTTGAATGCCCTCACTCAAGTCAAGCAAGCTCTAAAACAAACAAAAAAACACTACATTGAGCTTGTATGACTTGATTATGACATCTATCCCACACTGTAAGGCTCTGATCCGCATGTTGATAGCAACTCTGGTCAACGAAGACATGCTAGTGGAGGAAGAAGCGATCTACTTGGTCATGCTTCCCCTCGCGCCTGCAGAGCTAGAACAACCTCAACTAACCTTTTGCAATGACACTATTAGGGAAGATCCTGAAAGGGGTAAAGTGACTATGGCACCCCTTTTCATCATAATTCGGTTTGGTCAACACCAGATCCGAAGGGTACAGGTTGATGATGGGGCTGTCAAAAATGTCGTCCCCTTTCCCATTATGGATAAGTTGGGCTTGGTCGACTAGATCAAGTCCACAACAACATCATGCCTAAGGTTGTTCAATGGGGCACGAGTCGTGGTAAAGGACATAGTTGACATAAACTTTGTAGTAGGGGACTAGTTCCACACAAGCGCAACATTCATCGTGGTCAAGAAAATGCCCGAGTTTAACCTTATCTTAGGGAGATCGTGATTAGCACAACTTAGAACTATCTCCTCACCCATACACTAGGAGATCCACCTACCTTACGCAGGTAGAGAGGTGGTGATCCATGACAACGAAATAGCAACGCAAGCAATCCACAATGTAGGCATGGAACAAGGCTCAGAGGTCATAAATTCTAAGAATGAAGCACCTATCGCAGTTTACGCTGACTACCCAGTAGAGGGGTTAGCTCAGCAAGCTGATCCCCAAAATGAAAACACATGGACTGAGTTGCCCTTCCAGGTAGGGGCCAACGATGCAGATGAAGGCTCTGGAAAAATACCTTGGCCTTACGTCTCATTCAACCCATGTTGGATCAAGAAGCAGCTTCGCCTAATGTAGCAACCCCATTGCATCCTACCCACACACTACTCATATGCTTCTACGCAATGGACCGAAACGGCCTAAAACTAGCAATGTGCAATGGCCCAAAATGGCCTAAAACTAGCAATGTGCTTTTACGTATTGGATTTAGGTCTCACTCAACCTGTGTTGGGTCAAGAAGCAGCTTCACCTAGTGTAGGAACCCCATTGCTTCTTGCCCCCACACTGCTCATATGCTTCTACGCAATGGCCCGAGATGACCTAAAACTAGTAATGTGCAACGGCCCAAAACGACCCAAAACTAGTAATGGCCCGAAACAGCCCAAAACTAGCAATGGCCCAAAATGGCCTAAAAGTAGCATAAGTTACTAGTTAGCCATTTCTCATATTGTTAGTGTATCATCCCTTTGGCATATTACGCAATGGCCCAAAATGGCCTAAAGCTAGCACATGAAAGCATGAACATTTTATACAAAATGCAGCACATATGCAAGGCGTAAGTTAGCGTAGAATCAATTTCTATTTTACAAAATCCTCTTTTCTTTATTCAAAATTTTTGTCATTTAAACAATTTTTGCAAAATTTTTTACACAAAAATTCAAAAAAAAATCCCAGGTGATCATGGGTTGTCTCTGTTCGCATCATTTTTGCCTTTCGTTCCTGCATCATTTCATTGTGCATCGCCTTCCCCTACGATGTCCATCGCCAACTCTTCATTTCCTTCCTCTATGGGCCCTACACCTTCATCTGGGACCTGCATCATGGGAGTGAAGTGCTCAGCTAGGATAACACACATAAACTACAATAGAGCATAAACATTAACACGGTAGAAAGCAACTAACCTGAGAAGGGCTCGTATCCATCTCGAAGGGTATCTGGTCTAAACCAAGCCCAAGGCAATGCTAGACCTTCTCTGCCATAATATCTACCCAACTCCTTCTACGTGATTTAGCATCTGCTATAGCAACTCTCTCCCTTTTGGCAGGTGTCCACCTTGGCGACCCCGGAGAAAAGGAGACAGTTGTGGTCTCTCTTGTGGGAAGGGCCATCTTCCAGTTAGGAGATTTCATAACCTTTACCTACTCTTTGAACTTGGCGTAAGCCTCAGAAGTGTCGATGGCATTTACAAAAGCTTCATACGTAAATGCCTCCACAGTAGCGTCTTCGTAGAACTTACGATGGGCAGCATTTTCCCACTTATACATATGTTTATGGTTTCTTTGGGTTTGCCCCCATTTGAAAACCTTGGTGCTAAATTCTTTTACGTCCTGACACTTCTAGTCTAGTAGGTCCATCTGCATACGCTACTCTATCAGTTCATGGGTAGTCTCGACATTCTAGCCCGCAACTATCCAAAACCTAGCGTGGTCCACCACAGCTGTGTGCTAGTCCTCATTGTTAGTAGCCTAGGCTATGATGAACTTGTTCCTCGACTTGAGGTCCTCCACCTCAGCCCTCAAGTCAACCTCTCTTTGCTCAGCCTTCTAGACCCATTTCCACAGGTCCTAGTTGACATGCTTATACTCCCACAAGCAGCGTGCTAAGTGCAAAGCACATTTACAAACTTTGTCGTATGCGCGAAAAGACACCTCAGTGGCTTCCAGCGGGAATGTGGACATAGCACTGACCTTAAAAGGTTGTGTCAGGTCCCACTTAAGTTGAGAGGCTGCCATGACACAAAGAACATACGAATCACATTAGCATAGCATAAGTAGCAAATGCAAAAAATTTTAGCATGACAATGCGATAGCAAACAACACTACTACTTACCTACATCCAGGTCCATCTATTGAAGGTGGTGAATCATGTCATCAACAATCCCCTACATGAACAAAAACTTGTCAGGGATTTCAGCCCATGATTCCACGTGAACTAGAAGGGGTCTTGTAGCATGAATAGTAGCACCTGTCACATAACCAAACACATTAACAATGATCAAAATGGACTACGACAAGGCAAACATGTTGCCAAACTCACCAATGTTCGATTGCGCTCTCTCTTCTTGATGATGCAAGACGATGGTGGTGGCCTGACCAGAGGTTCCTGGCGAGTCCCTACGGACCTCCTCTTCATGCACTAGTGCTTTTCTTTTGAGGAGACTAGTGTCTTTTTTATTCAATGGAGACTCCTCATTAGGGGGATTCTCCCTAATAATGAGAGCCCCTACCTTAGCCACAGGAGCTCCCTTCTTGTCGAATAGGGCCCTCCTCTCCGAGATTGGGGCCCCTGTGCCTTTATTTGTCGTCCCCGTATTAGGGGCTGACACCTCTTCATTGCCTACTTTCTCTTCTTCTTCTTCTTCTGATTGTCAAGAAACATGTTTGCATTAGCTCAAAGAAAGTTAGCCTAAGGTAGGTGCTACACTATGTTACGCCACCTAGCGTAGCATAGCGTAGCAAACAACAACAAAGTAAGCACTAAAAAAATGCTTACCAATAGGGGGTTGCATCCTCTATAGCTTAAGCCACAATCTTTGCCCCTCCTCCTCTCCACACAGAGGCTTTCCTTGGCTAGAGGAGGCCTCTTTCATTTCAACTTGTTGTCCACAGTCTTAGCTATGAAACGTTCACCCCGTGACATGCTGCCATCCATGGTGGGGGGCATCGCTCCTACACTATCCTAGCTACGAATGTTGCGGGCCAGCCGATCCTTAGTCATTATAGAAAGCAACTCCTTAATTATTTTTGGGGGATCTTGGGCTCGGGTGATCTAGAAGACCTGGTGAATCCATGGTCTAGAAATCTGTTCACGATTTCGCATGACCCAGACTCCTTTCTCCTGAACTACTAGGAACTCCACGAAGCACTTAAGGTAGCCTATGTAAAAGGCATAATGGATGTTGGAATGGGACTCCAT
Source organism: Gnetum montanum (assembly GCA_015680685.1). Taxonomy (NCBI): domain Eukaryota; kingdom Viridiplantae; phylum Streptophyta; class Gnetopsida; order Gnetales; family Gnetaceae; genus Gnetum; species Gnetum montanum. The sequence goes on along the minus strand of MNCI01016124.1, from coordinate 12,835 downwards.
TTTTGTACGGTGGCCCAAGATCTCAGCCTGCAAACCTTTACATAGAGACTTGGCCCAATTGTAATAGGCCCCTTCCTCCATGACCTCATGCATTATCCAGGCCTGCTCAAGCTCTAGGACCTTTCCCTGGGTAAGCAGTTGGGGGAATGCATGAGCATAGAAAATAGGGTAAAACTCCTTGGTGGGTCCTTCTTTGAGATTCTCCATAGGGAGCCCCTTGCACTCCTTGGTAAGCCCTAGCCACTCTTAGATGTCTTTCTTTTGAAGGGTCAACTCCATCTTTGACTTCGACCCTATCAGAATGCCTTCGGCAAGGACACCGAATAGATCCATGAATAGCTAGTCATTGATGTTAATGACCACCCACACATCATGCACATGCATGTGCAAGAGACTCACCTTGTCGAAAAAATATTCGACCAGGGTGAGCATCTCGGCTACAGGAACGTTCATATTTGGGGCCAGGAATAGATCCATAAGCCCCACATTTTTGATGTTTTGGAGTAGGGAGTCTGAGGCCCCACCATTCAACCAGTGTTCGCTTATCTCTACTTCCTCATACTTGAAGTAGACATTTGTCCCCTGTGCCTCGACGGTCACCACCATCACCTCCTAAGGCTTCCTCGCCCCTGCAACAGTTTCACAAAACGTTTAGTGCAAAAACGTAGAAAATTCAAAAATTGCAAAGGCACTTAAACATGTGGCACTTACCGCTCGACCTACTAGGTTGGTATGGTAGCAGGAACTATGGGAGTTCAACTAGAACTTGTTCAACCGTGATCGGTTTGAAGGGTTGTATCCACTCTTCATCCAACCAGCCCTGCCCCTTGCACTGATTGTAGAGAGTAGAATATACACTTGGGTAGGTGTGATATTCACCTCTGCTTTGATCAATCACACTTGCCCGTAGGTTCTCAAAAGAAGAGAACTCCTATAGGGCTAGTTGTGCTATGGCTAGTAGATCCGGTAGGTCATGGACGCCATCATCATTGATGAAGAACCTAGTAGCAAACGCATACTGTTAGCATTAGGAAACTATGGCCAGCATCACACAAACACAGCAAAACAAGGCTGCAAAACTCACCTGCTAGCATAGTAGATAGTTCCCTGAGGGTTCTGGAAGCACGTCATCATCAAATGTGCAAGGAATAATGTATTGAGACAGTGGTAGCAGCTGTACTCAGTCATCTCCCAGATCCAAGCCAAGAACCTTAACCTTGTTGGGCACTGACTAGATCCTTCTCCCTATCCACTCGTGATTGCCCTGTCGATTAGGAACCTCAGAATGCCTCGACTCGCCCCAGGAAAAATGGCTTCTGTTATGCTGGCCGCCTTCTCCTCCTCTAGGGACGACCAAACTATCACACTAAAGTGGTCAAGGAGGAATCATAGGAAGTCATGTGCCCCTTTCCTGAACTAGACCCCTCACTCTTCCATACATATCTGGTGAGGAGGAGCGTTAGCCACAGGTCTGCTCACATGACATATGACCTCTCTAACTTCTAAAATAATAAGCTTGGGCCTTAGCCCCATCTTGCGCAACCCATCAACAAGTGTTAGCATCACACCTAAGTGCAATACATGCGTAACATAGCAAGGCTTAGCAGTTCATGCATATAGCATAGCATAACCCTCTCCCTGCACATAGCGTAGCAAGAGCATGAAATCCTAGCATAGCGAGAACATGCAAATAGCCTAGCGTAGCAATAGAATGGTTGACAACATGTCCTGACAAAACATGTGTCGCACTATCTCATCACACATGGCCTAGCCCTCCTAAGGGTTCTACATTATGACATTTAAAGCTCAAGTAACTTAAATTGCCCTAGCCCCTGTGGTTATGACAACCGCGGTGGTGGTGGTTTAAGCGACCTTGCATGCAACTATGACGTAATGTTTGTGCATCTACCATGACTAAAATAGTGACAGCGGCGATGCAAGGGCCAAAATGACACAACAACAGAAAACACAAGCAGCCAAGAATGGATGCAAAATGAATGGGACACAAAATAAAAGCAGAGAACAACAAAAAACACAAAACGAAAAAGTAGAGGAAGCATAGAAACCTACTGGGTCAATGGTGTGCTCTTCCGCATCGCGACATGCAATTGTGTCATGCACCCCAGGGTCTTCTTCGCCTCCTCAACCTTTGCAAGTGCCAAATAAGTACGTTCCCTCTTAGGAGCCATTGTCTTGGTTGTAGATTTCCCCTCTTCACTGTGAAAACTTACCTTGCTAACTGTTAGTATAGTTGCTTTGTGCTTCGAAATCGCCTTGTGCTCTGATTTAGGCTTTGCACTCTTATAATTAGAATGGAAAAATTACCAGGGTTTAACCCCTATTTATGGCCGTGATGGCAAGATGGGGAAACTTGCCGCCCTCTCTCTCTGATTAATGCAGATTGCGACGTACAACATAGCATGCTCACCATGACATCGTAGCACTATTGACATTAAAGCCTTGACATGCTTCAAGCCAACTACTTACTTTTCTGAAAATAAAAAAATATATTTTTTTTTGTTATGGGTCCAAAAGACCTTAAACTAGCAATCCTAGCATAGTTGCACCTCTAATGGTTTGAAAAGACCCTAAACTAGCAGTTTCGACCTATTACGTTCATAGTCCAAAATCCACACACTTACATGGGTGGTTTCATATCTTCTCATAACTTTGCACTTCCACATTGGTAGTGTCACAATTTCTAGTAGTTTCGTGTCAGCAGTTTGCATTTTCGTCTTAATGGTTTTGCATTTCTCATACCCAAAATTTCCTGTTTTGCATACTATCATTTTGCATGTTACAATATGGCAGTCCAAAATGACACTAAACTAGCAACTTGGCATTTTCATATTAACAATTTCACAGCTTCACACTTTTGCATCGACAATTTTACATCTTTAGCAATTCTACACTCTTATGCCTTGGTGGTCCGCCATGACCTTAAACTGGCAAAATTTTAATCTTTACATCATCACACTTTGCAAGTTACATCTTGTCGCTACTTTGCAAATTGAACAATCTCTACTGATAGACTCCTCTTAACTAGGCTTTATCTCATGTTGGCAGGTCGAGCAAGAGATGGAAATCCATCGCGACCTCTCCATGCCCTTAACATTAGCAGGTCCACAGGGCAAGCTTGTGAGACAATTGAACCCCAACATGATCGATTGGGGATTGACCACAGCTAGCATTATAGCAACCTTAGAAGCATCCCTAGACTGGCTCCAGCATCTGGTCCAAGCCCTAAAATTAGAGGCTGGGGATGTAATCGAGGACCCTCTCATCGAGACGCTGCCTTGGTTGATTTGTGTGAAGATTCAAGCCAATGTGCCTATCGACCGCATAGAAAGAGAAGCAAAGTGAAACTATGAGCTCATTTACAAGGGAGGTCGTGAGTTCACTCCCTCAGTATTTGACATGATCGCCCCTTTTTGAGCCCCATCATTGACTCATATCTCAACTTCTCATGGCAAGAAATCAAACCTTACAGCCACCTCTGATATAGCCTTAGAGCGGAGATGAGGAAGACAACTTTGCAGCCCAATCTGAGTATGGCGATTCGTACCATACCATCAGTCCTCATGCCCATACAAACCCATCATTCCAACCTTTCCTAGAATAAACCATACTTCCTCCTTTATCCACAAGCACTCGAGCACTAGTTTCTCTATAGGAAGTATTCACTTCCATTCCCACCTTCTCCATGCCCAACATTCAATCTGATACGTCCATCTCCATCATACCTCCAGTCACCATGTTACCTTCTCCTTTGCAAGTACAGTCCCAACAACCCCCTCCTCAAATTAATGTAATATCAATCTTCTAACCTCAAGTAATTGGAAAGCCATCAATTATACTAGCTTCCACTTCCATCCACTACATACCACAAGTACAAACCCATGGAGTACCTCTGATTACTTCAGCCCAACATGTTCAAGGTGTCACCTCACAACCTGTGGCTGGGCAGTAAGTTTCACCAGCTATTCAGCAATACCAACCTACTCACTACAATGTACCACACCCTGCAATCCCATCTCTAAATGTTGCTTCATCACAACAATTGACAATCCAACAGTCTCCCTTTCCACAAACAATGCAACAATCAAACTACTACCAATCGTAATCTACTCAACAAGTTAGTCCACCTACTGCCCAAGAGTGGGTAGACACAAAAAAAATGATTCACTCATTAACTAAGGAGGCAAAGCACCTTAAAGTTGCAAACACTAAGGAAGTCAAGGTGTTGGACGTCTACCAAGATGACCCAATCAACCCTTTAGTTCCACCGTTAACCTTACCATTGGGAATCTCATTGCCTCAGCTAACCAGATATAATGGAGAGGGAGATCCAAATTCCCATCTAGTAAAATTTTGACTAGAATGTTTATTGCTTCAAGCCTAGCCTCATGTAATTCTACATGTATTTGCTATGTCCTTGACAGGAAAAGCCTTAGACTGGTACCAAGATTTACCCCATAACTCCATATCCTCTCTAGAGGATTTGTTACATCAGTTCATTACCTATTTCAAATATAATTTAAAGCCTGAAGCCACACTAGATAGTCTAATTCAGATTAAACAAGCACCGTTAGAGCTAGTACAAAAATTTGTCCAAAGGTGGAGTGTAGCCCTAAATGAACTTCACAAGCCCATCCCTGAAATATACTTGCTTACCATCCTTAAGGCTACCATGAATGACTTCATTAAATCAAAAATTTATTATTTGAGTGCCTGTACTTTGAGTCAAGCATTCACACAAATTAAGAACATAGAAGAGGTGGCGTAAGCAAGTAATGACCTAGCTTACTTAGCCTTTAGGAGCCAACATATGAGGAAGGATAAATATAAATCCAAAATGACAGTAGCAGCGGTGGCGGAGGCAATCCAACTAAACAATTTAGGATATAAAGAAAAACAACCTACTGATCCAACCAGTCATGAAAGAACCACATCTACACCTACGCCCGAATCTTCCTCAACTAAAACCACAAACGTGGGTCACACTCATACATTTGAATGAAAAGATCCTACCCAATACACACCCTTGCCTAGAATCCTTCACAAATATTAGATCAACTTCTAAGGGCCGAGTTAATCAAACATAAAAAAATGTCCCCTGTGGTGTCCCAAAAACATGATCGATTCTATGAGTTGGCTAAAAACCCAACTTTAGCAAAAGCCAATGAGCCCCTCGTTCCAAGAGGCTTTAGGTTGGATAGGTTTTGTGAACATCACCAATGGTGTGGGCATGAAACTGACTACTGATTCACCTTAAAACAAGATACACAATGCATGATTGACAGGGGTGAAATAGTATTTGATGAGGTAAACCCAGTAAAGCCCCAAAACCAACCCATGGGGGTCTACAAGGATCCTCTTAATACTAAGGACACACCATATGTAATTAACACTATCCATGTGGACAATGGACAAGACATCCCTTGAAAACCTTTTGTAATTTGTAGGCCTTTTGAAATGACATCTACCTCAACACCTCTGCAAACCCCTTTTGTCATACACACATTCCTTGCACCACAAAACCATTCGTCATTCACGTACCTCCTTTTGTCGCAGTAGCAACAACACCATTAGAAACCCGACCCACTTCCTTTATGATCTGAGTGCCAAAACACCATGGCATGCAACCACCTATAGTTCCCCCACGACCCTTGCGAGAACACCTTGTTGATAGGCTAACAAGAGAGCACCTAGAAAAAGAACATCATGAGTACATATTGGAACCACTGAAGCCCATACTACTAAATGCTATTCCTATGGTTTTGTCCACTAGTGAGCCTAGCACAAGTCATCGAGACAAGGATACTAGCACTCTCAGTGTCCCAAACTCAACATCCCTAGTTACTAACACAAGAATCCCTCCACAAGAGATATGAATGCTAGGTCAAATGGACCAAGTCTCCACAGACAAGAGCATCCCAAGTGGTAAGGATCTAGCGAGTGCATTGACCCAAGTCACATAGGCTTTGAAACAAAAGAACACCTCCTTAAGCTTGTATGATCTAGTAATGACCTCAGTGGTACATCGAGAAGCTCTCGTACGTATGTTGACTTCGATTCCTATTAGGGGGGACCTTCCCATAGATGATCCATCCATTTATGTAATACTGTCCCCACAAACTCAAGAATCGAGGCCCACATCCCTAGAATTTCATGCCAATGATATTAAGCGAGATGAGAAAACTATTGAGGTTACTATAGCCCCTATGTTCATAACAATACAAGTCAACCACTTTAAGATACGTAGGGTGCATCTCGATGACGGTGTAGCAACAAATATAATATCCTTTCTTGTCATAAAAAAACTAGGTCTTACAAAGCAAATACGACCCACAACAACTTCCTTTTTAAAATCCTTCAGTGGTTCCTGTGTCATGGTAAAAGGCATGGCTACCTTGGATTTCATAGCAGGGGACTAGTTCCCCACATCAGCTAAATTTGTAGTGGTTGATGAAATGTTGGAGTTCAATTTGATTCTAGGATGACCTTGGTTAGCTCAACTTAGAGCCATATCCTCATCAATCCATCAAGAAATCCACCTACCTTATGAGGGTGATGAAATCATCATACATGGGGACACAACAACATCACTCACTTCCTTGCACTCGGGAATGGATCAAGGGTTAGAGGTTGAGTTCTTTGAGCCTAAATAAGAAACCATGAGTGCACTTCAAGACACAAACCAACTACTAACCCATGATCCTACTAGAACTGAGGAAGCACTGGACGTCACAACATAGGAGCCATTCCTGCTGATGTCTCTTGGTTAGAGCTACCTTTTGACATATCCAGTGAAGGGAAAGGGGAGTATAAGGTCGTACCTACATGTCCCACCCCTCACATCAAACTACCAAAAATAAAAAAAACAACTCAATAACTAGGGAAAACTATCAAGTATCCGGAATGACATTAAACTACCAACTGTCTGGTATGATGTTAAACTCTCAGTGAATGTCCGCAATGACATTAAACTAGTCATGGTCAGAAATGGCTAGTTCCTTTTAATTTTCCTAAAACTATTATTGCTTTCGGCCCACTATGGCCTAAAACTAGTAATCCCTTTTTCTTTTTTTTTTCAACATAGATGCAATGGTCCACCATGACTCTAAACTAATGTGCACGACCCGAAATGGCCTTAAACTAGAGCTCAGTATATTGCAAGTTTACAAACTCTTGTTACGTTCTATCAAATTTTTATTTACATGTCACAAGTTGCAATTTCAATTCATGCATTTTAGTTACTTTTCTTTTTACAAATATTTGCCTTACATTTTGTTCTACAGTTTGGAATCTCATTTTACATTCAACTACATGCATATGTTCACAATATACTTGAGAAAATAAGAAAAAAGACAATATATATGTGTGTGTGTGTGTGTGTGTGTGTGTGTGTGTCAACATGACAATAGAATGCTAACACATTATGCCACGATTAAATCCATATCATTACATCTATCCTCATACATTTCCATTAGACATCAAAAATCCAAAACATTTGGTAGCTAAAGCTGGACTAACAGTTAGCTCACACATTAGTACTAGGAGGGGGCTAGCCCCCAAAATCCTCCACATCATCTACTCCTGCTCCATTGGGACTAGCCTCATCATTACTATGTCCCTATAATGGAATGAAAAACAAACAAACATGTAAGCATAACAAAACAACTCATGAATACAAAACCTGGAAGAACAGTAACACTAACACTAAAAACAATAAAACCATACAAAAGTAAGCACCATAATAAAACACTCATAGGTAAAGAGGGCCTTAGACTAGCCTCCAAGTACTGCAAAATCTCCTCCTTGGGTACATTTGCCCAATCCTCCTCTAGACCAAGGTCATTGCTGACCAAGGTTTTACCCTTGTCCATCAAGGTCCAGGCAGGGCACTCAAGAGAGAACATACCTGTTGAAGCCTTCTTGGAAGTGGTGGTAATGGTTCTCTCGAGAGATCTCTCCACTTCATTGCACTCGGCAAACCTATCATAAGTAGGACATAAACCTAGTACATCAATGAAAATTCCCTTCTGACAATGTTCAACTAATTCCTTTTTTAACCACATCTTGTACTGGTGCTTCTGATTCTTTTGGCCATGACCCCACTTACATACCTTAGTAGCAAAAGATTTCCAATCATGATATTTCCTGTTTAGTAAATCCATTTGTGCCCTTTTTTTGGCTAAATCCCATGTCGCCTAAACTTTTCTATTCAAAATTGTCCAGTAACATGCATAGGTGATCTCAGACATGCACCAAGTACTATCACCAGACAGCCTAGCAGCAGCAAATTCATAACGAGATTGAAGATTCCTCTTCTCTTCTCTCTCCTTCGCCAATGTTTCCTTCAATGAGTGCACCTCATTCCATAGATACTCAATTGAATGCCTACAAGTCCAGAGGGACTTAGCATTTTGTACAACATAATCAAAAACTGCATCATAAATCTTTCTAGGGACTTGTTCAATATTTCTTGGCAATTCAGGGAGAGCATCAATATGAGCAACCCCAAAAGGATCCCATTGAAGCTTAGAACCTACAAGTATAACTATGGCACACATGAATCAGCTGTAATTAACAATGAATGCAAAGAAGCACAATAAACCTAGACAATTAGCATGATACGTAACATACACATACCTAGTTCTGGATGAGCTTGTTGTAGGTGAGTAACTACATCATTAACAATGCCTGTGAAAAATTCCATTTTATTGGGCATTTCAGGCCATGGCCTTAACTGGTCAATAGATGTTGGACAAGCATGGGAAGTCACCTCAATCAGGGCCTATGACCCTGACACCTCTACTCGGGATGTATGCACCTTAGAGACCTCAGAATCTACCTTTGGTGCTAGGAATAATCAAGATAATCAAAAGCAATACATAAAGGTTGAAAGGCACAAAATGTGGATCAAGCTAAAGGAACATACCAAAAAGCCCTTTGCTAGTCAGCTTGGGCAGATCACTAAGGTGCAAGGACCCATCAAAGAAACCATCGAAAACACCCCTCTCATCGCTTGAATGCTTAAGTGCATCCAAAGCCTTAGCAAGCTTCATCCCCATGATGCTTGCTACATCTTCCTCTTGTGAGACAGGGAGTTCCTTGATCACTTCTTCCCTCTCTTTTTCTTCTTCCTCTGGCCCTATGATGACCACTTCAGGTTCAACCATCAGGGCTAAGGCTTCTCTTTCCTTCTTAGGGCTTTCCTCTGATAACACGAGTATTCTAGTGTTAGTATGACATAGTATATACATACATTTAATAAACATATAAATTAAAATGAAATAAAAAATATAATAATAAAATAAAATACCTACCCTCCTCTGGCAATACAAAGCAGATCCTCTTCGCTCTTGGTGGTCTCACCTCTGCAGCAGGCTCCCTTGGGTGTTCAACTCTCTTCACCTTCGCCTTAGATCTCCCGACAATCTCACCTTCAGCTCCTCTAAGAGATGTGTGTAGTCTAGGTGGTTCCAATCCTAAGCTATCACGGGAATGATGAGAACGACTAGTTGCACCCCCAATAGTAATAGATACTAACTCTTCAATGCCTTCGAGAGGGTCTTGAGATCTAGTAAGGTTAAACAAGTGGCGAACCCAGGGGTGAGATAGCTATGAATGATCCCTCAATACATAATGGTTATTCCCATAAACTGCTAAAAACTTGGCAAACCTACATAGATAACCTACAAACAAGGTGAATGTGAAATGGGACTTGGCATTAATGTTTGAGCGTAATCTAACAATCTCTCTACAAAGGCCAGACCCAAGAAATTGTGCCTAATTATAACGCATGCCCATCTCTAGGATTGCACGTATGATATGTGCAGACTCGATCTCAAGGTTTCTTCCTTGAGAAATAGATTTAGGGAATGCCCATGCCCGAAAGAGGAGGTACAAGAAGTTCACCTCCATTGCTCGGGTATCACTTTACATGGAAAAAACTTTGGGACCCTGAGACACGCCTAACCAATTTTCAAGCTCCTTTATAACTTGGTTGTCTTTAGTCGCTTTCTCTACTGCCACCCTGGCACCATCCATAGGCATGCCAAAGAGATTGGAAGGGAACTCAGTAGTCAAGTGGAAAGACACCTTGACTCCTCAAACCCGTGTAGTAAAGTGAGAAGCATAATCACTAAAAGAATCAACAATGGTAACCATTTCAGTCGCTGGAACATTAGGAGTCAGAGCAGTGAACAAGTCCATCAAACTCGCACAGATAAGATAGCTGATGATTAACTTAGAGGGCTTCATCTGCAACCATCGTTGTGACTGTTCTATCTCTCCATACTTCATAACAAGAGTGGCCTCAGTACACCTTGATATGATAGTAACTTCATTCAAGGAGATAGCCACTGTAGCAAAAACATAGAGTGAAAGGTTAAAAACATAGTAGACGGTGATGAAACAAAGAGAAAATGGAGTCTAGAATGTGAGCATTTATCGTCAGTAAATGGGGTAGGCAGATTAGGTGTAGGATCAACCCTCTAAGAAAGAATTGGTCCATTGGGGGAGCAATCCTCATGCAACCAACCACGAACTTGACAACGTTCAAAAGCTTTTGAGAATTGCCTAGGGTAGTCAACCATAGTAGCTCTTGTCTAGTCCAGTATTGTAGCATGAAGAGTGGGGCCCACCATGAATGTCTCTAATGCTGTGCATGTTAAGGCAAGTCTACCATCATCATCACACATCCCATGCTCATTGAAATGAGGCCTACATAGAAGAAGAATATTTATGCATAGAGAATGATATAATTTTAAAAGAATCAAAAAATTAAAGAAAAACACAAAAAAGAATACATGTTCACTCTATACACTGTCCCATGTGGGTTTTGGAACAACGTGTGAACACAGAAAGCTAGAAAAAGTGTGTTGCTGCTATTATGATGGCTATAAGTAGATAGTTCCCATACACGAGTCAAGGGATGAGTAGACCTAGGACCCTCGGGAGGGCCTCCCTCAACTGTAAAAGGTCCCTCATCTATGTTAGCAATGATGGCAAGCATGTCTTGTGCAGATCTAGGTAACATTGTTTCAACAATATCACGGGCCAACTGCTCACTTAAATAAGACTATATAACTATGCTGAAACTTTGTAAAATGAATGACAAAAATGCACCAACATCAAAATGGAACCATATCACATGAGGCCCAATACGCATGTCATAAGGAGGTACGTCTGGTCCAAAGGAGCCAAACCAAGAAAGTACACCAAGGAGCTCAATCACAAGGAGGAAAGGTTTAAGCCCTTTGCATATAGCCAAAACCTTAGGTAAGTAAAAGATTCCAAGTGCTCATAATAATATGCAACTACATAAACCAAACACATAAATAATATTTAATATATAGTTCCACCCCATGAGACAAAGACACCAATATTTATTTGGTGTAATTAACGCTCGCTGGGGTACATTGAAATCTCTTACATAGTAGTTTATTACAAGCAACATAAAGTAGCTGACATTGGTTCACCTCATAGTAGACACTGAACTTCAAGTTCTCTCCATGGTTGATTGGTTTTCCTGATACCTAAAACTTGGAAAAAACTGGAATCTCCATGGCCCATATACAGGCCAATCAAGGAAAGAATTGACAACAAAAAGAAGAGAAACCCCGACAAAGGGAAACACCGCTTATGAGAAGCCCATCCCAAGGCTAAGCCCGCTCTAATGCACTCACATTGAACAAACCCTAAGCTTACTCACACGGGGAGAGGCTTGACTTAGGGTGTACGCATCTCTGGAAGTTGTGTTCTTGCTTATGATGGTGAACACTCAACATTTCCTACATAAGGGCCGTATTGGAGCTATATTGGAGCTAGGAACTTCAGCTCACGCTGTGTTTACATCAATGTGCTCATGCTGGGCTTGCCCTGGAAACTCACGCCCTGTGATACTCATATTGGATGTGCCCTAGTTGGCAAAACATAAACTCTAACTAGCCCTTATCCGATCGCACTCAATGTAGTAGTTGCTCACACCGGTGACTACTCACGCTGAGTTGATCCAAGGACTGACATGCTTTGGGTTACTCACATTGCTGACTGGTAATAACAATCAATCGCACATGCCCAAAAGTCAACAACCAAAAATAAGGCAAGTCATAAACCTCAGTATAGACCCTGATGCCCAAAAACACAGTAAGAAAACACAACAAATGGTCTTGGTCTTCAATCCAATGCAGTAGAGAAACCAAAAAATCATGCTAGAAATGCATCAGAAAATGGTGGCCATGAGAGACCATGCTACGCTAACTAATGCTATGCACAAAATACTGGACAGACAAACAAGAAGAAATGAACTTTTTATAAGAGAGTTAATGAAGCAATCAGAGCGCTATATAAGCGAAGGTTAGTTTTCAATCTGAGTAATGGTATTTTTGGATTTCTAGATTGTTAGAAAGCCATGTAGTAAATCAATTAACTTTTAGTGTTTTATACGTTATAGTTCTGTGCGTGTCTGACAAGTTATGTCAAACATTATCAAAATACTTCAGATTGATATTCAAAAAATATTATAAAATTTGACTCATTGGTTTTTAAGGCGTACTTTGAAAAACATAAAAACCAAAGTTAATATGTTTGAGGATAGCTTTCGTGTTGGATGCTAAGTTTTTCTATTATGTAATTGGCTTGCTTGATCAAACAGCTTTTAACATGCAAAAATCAATAACTACACAGGAATGCATCCTCGTGTGTCGGTTGATGGCGTTGATATTGCAAAGAGAGCAACGTTAGAGTTCCTTGAAACCTTCAAAACAACAGTGCTTATGGTAGATGAACCTGATAAAGAGATGTTAAAAATGGTAGCTAGGACTAC